>WAAE01024387.1:142926-192441 GCA_013400495.1 Nicator chloris
CTATCTTTGCACATAAATTATATTAACAAAACCAACTCTAATTATCCAATTTATCCAATTTCCCCCCAGTTTGTCGTGCCCACCTTGTACTCCTCGTGCCTGATGTAGGTGCAGCCCGTGCTCAGACACTCCTCCAGGGCCACGCAGCGCTTGGTGACAGAGACACTCTCCCCGCTGGCCTTCATCATGTGCTGGCTGAAGCAGAACCTTGTCCCTAAAAAACACGGAAAATCTTTATCTGCCCAATTCCCATTCCCTCAGAGTCCACCAGCAGGAGAAATAGGGAAGAAGTCCTGGATTTTCTAAAAAAAATGCAAATTTTTGATGTATTTATTGTGTATCTCGTGCTGGCTGAAGCAGAACCTTGTCCCTAAAAAACACGGAAAATCTTTATCTGCCCAATTCCCATTCCCTCAGAGTCCACCAGCAGGAGAAATAGGGAAGAAGTCCTGGATTTTTTTTAAATACAAATTTTTGAGGAGGGCAAAAAAAAAGGAGAGACAAAAAGGAGGGAAGAAAGAGGAGGGAAAAAAAAGGAGGGAAAAAAGAGGAGGGGAAAAAAGAGGAGGAGAAAAAGGAGGGAAAAAATGGAAGGGAAAAAAGGAGGGAAATTTCCATGTTTTCCAACATCTCCTGCCCTAAAGCTCAGCTTTATCCCAAAGGGAGCACTCTCTGGGCAGCAGCTGCCAGGATTTTGCTGGAAGTGCCGTTCCCAGCAAATCTGGGTTTTATGTCTCCTGTTTTGGCAAATCCCACATGGAATAAATAAATAAAGCTTCCAACACCCCACAGCTCTTCTAAGGCTGTTTGATTCTTTATTCCTTTCTTTTTTTGTGGAATCATCTCGGAGAGAGGGATTTTCTGGGCACAGGGAGCCCGAGCATGGATGGCTGTCACCTCCTGCAAGGCCACACACAAAATCCACAGAAAGGAATAAAATCCACGTCCGTTTCTCCTGTCAAAACAAGGAATATCCGGGAATATTGGGCTCATCCCACACCAGCCAGCCTGGGGCCTTTTATTGTTGTTGATTTTAGCTCAAAGGAAGCAAATTCTGGGGCTGATAACGGGCCTGACACAGGCTGCAAACACACTGGGGTCATCTCCTTCCAAAATAAATATTTTTCTACCAAAATAAATGTATTTCATCCTTCCAAAATAACAATTTTTTTTTCCAAAGGCAAAATCCCCAAAGAACCCAACTAAATGGGATTCACCGGGGCTGTGGATAATCTCGATGTTTGGTGAGGGTCTCAGAAGAGGACTGGTGGAGGAGGGGGAGGTTTGGGGAGCTCAGCAGTGCCTGGATCTGATATCTGAGTGTTTGTATTAAAGGGCTTTTCTGAGCTGTTCCCAATTTCGGGCTCCAAGGGGATTTATGGGATCCAGCCACTGAAAATAGCAAAATTCCAGCCGTGGCTGCCCTGAATGTGGATTTGTGCCACAGGGGAGGGAAGTGAACACAGCCAGAACTGGTTCTGATTCACCAGGAAGGGAAAAAAATCTCTGAAAATTCCTTCCCTGTGAGGGTGGAGAGGGACGGGGATGGAATTCCCAGAGCAGCTGTGGCTGCCCCTGGATCCCTCGGAGTGCCCAAGGCCAGGCTGGACGGGACTTGAAGCACTCTGGGATAGTGGGAGGTGTCCCTGCCCATGGAATGGGAAGAGCTTTAAGGTCCCTTCCAACCCAAACCAGTCTGGGATTCCAGGAAAGCAACACCCGATTTAATCCCCAGCTGAGCCAGCAGAAAACAGGGAATAGCTCCAAGTCCTCAACCTCATCCACTGCAAGGAGACAGAGGAGCCTAAAGGGTTAACTCCAGAATCCCGTGTTCCACTTTTCTGGGAACACCAGGTGGGAGGTGGGTTGGGATGGAGCCCCGGGATGGGGCTGGTTACCTCTGGGGCAGTAAACGTCCGGAGCCCAGCGGTTGCACTCGTAATTATCTGAGGCCTTTTCGCAGGTGAAACACTTAAATCCATGAGGATACGGCGTGGCTGAAAGCAGGGGAAAATACGGAGTTAAAAGGAATGGAAAATATGGAGTTAAAGCAATGGAAAATACGGAGTTAAAAGGAAAATACAGAGTTAAAAGGAATGGAACATGGAGTTAAAATGAATTGATAATGGAGTTAAAATGACCCAGTTTATCTGGTTCTGTGCTGCTCCTCAGGAGAAAACAGCGACATTTTTTCCTCTTTAGATCCGAATCTCTCCAGATTTTCATTTCAGTGTCAGCAGGTTGTTCTGATTGGTAAAAGCCTGTCCCCCCGCAGCAGCAGAAGGACATTTAGGTCCCTGTGGACTCGTTCCAGCTGTGTTTACCCAGCCAAAGTACCCAGTGCTGACTTCAAAGGGAGTTAATGGCAGCTGGGAATGCTCATTCCCTTGGAATCAGAGCTCACATCCAACACTGGGGCTTTATCGGTGCTGATAACAAAATATCAGGTGGATTTAAACACTCTGGGAATTGTCCCACTGAGGGAAAGAGCTGCTCCTGTTGAAGGCAGGCTCACGGCCCCAAAGGGAACAAAACTACTTTGCTGAACCTCCAGCTCTGAACAGCAGCCTCTGTCCTAATTTATCTCACCAAACGAGGGCTAATTCCTTAATCGCTCTCCTGGCAGCACTTCTGGGACAATTCCAATCCATCCTCGAGGTGCTGCCACCTTCTCAGAAGCCAAATGGTGAACAGGTCACATTTATCAGTAAATGCAACCTCTACAGCCCCAAGGGTCACATCTTCACCCTGCTTCCTCATCACCTCCTCCCCCTGCTCCGGGCTGGATCCCGTTTGGGAATGAGAGGTGAAGCAAGAGGATTTCATTGCTTGTTTCCTCTCAGCTTTTAAGGAACAAGAAATCACCCAGCAGCAACTCTGGCGGGGCTGAGTGTCGCCCTGGTTTTCAGCCTTCTGATGTTTAAATCAATTCTGAATTCTTTCTCATGGATTTTCTGTAAATATGAGAATTGTTTTTGTTAGCTTTATCTACTTTTGCATTCCTTCTTAGAGGAGGGAACCTTTTGATAGACATCTGTTTTAACCAATGTGATTGAAGAGGTGTTAACCAATAATTTGAGCTTGTCTGAAATACTATATAAGGAGTCAGATTTTGTAAAGTAAACGGATTTCAACCTCGTGAATGACAGAGCCCGTGTCTTGAGCTAGTGTCACATTGCGACAGCTGAGGCTGGGACAACACGATAATTAAATAATTCCCTCTCACCCTGCTCCTCTGACAGGTCACAGCTATGACATAAAACAGGAATTTCAGCCTGCTTGCACAGAATATAAGCTTTTCAGCTGATGGAGCAGTGAGTTTTCTGTGGGAAGAGAAGGCAAGGACAGCTCCACAGGTACCCTGTTCTCATGGAATTCAATAAGTCTGAGTCTGATAAAGTGAGCAGACTGGTGAGGGAAGATCTAAAAATGCACGATTCCATTACTCCAGGAGTTACTGGAGTCAAGGCAGGAGCTGTCAGCTGGTGCCCCAGCAGCTGCCTGTAACCCCATGTATCCTTTAAACCCTTTTGGTCCAGTTTTACACACGATCATGGAATGGTTTGGGTTGGGAGGGACCTTACAGCCCACGCTGTCCCACCCCCTGCCATGGGCAGGGACACCTCCCACAAAAATTTGGCTTTTCTTCCACATCAACTCAGGCATGTGAGAGTGAGGATTGTACCAACCAGGTCCCTCCCAACCCAAACCATGCCATGGTTCCGTGTAAAACCGGGTTAAAGGCGGAGCCAGAAGCAAACAAACACAGCCGTGGCTCAAGAAGAGGTGGGGAAAATGAAGGAAACGTGTGACGAGATGAAATGTGGTACAGAGAAACACACCACCCCAGTGCCTCGCTGGAAAATATTCCAGCGGCCTCTGAGGACCACGGAAACGATGACGGGAAGTGGCCTTTGGGTTGGGCTCCCGTGAGAATTTGAGTGCAAATCCGTAAGCTCCAGGCTCAGGAGATAAGGGACATTTCCCTCGTCCCTGTCCCGGGGCGGGGGTCACTTACTGGAGGGGTGGAGGTAGACGATGTCCTTGGCGGTGAAGTCGCGGCTGCGCGCGGCCGGAGCGCGGCCGGACAGCAGCAGCAGCAGCAGCAGCAGCAGCAGCCCCGGCGGCCAGGCCATGGCCCGGCCAGCACCTGCTCATGCGGCGGCCGAGAATCCCCACCTGGGCAGAGGCACAGAATGCCAGAATTAACCGGGCTGCAAAAGTCCTCGGAGACCATCGAGTCCGACCCGCGACCGACGCCCCTGTGTCACCCAAACCGCGGCGCTGAGGGCCACGTCCAGGCTTTGCTCAAAAACCTCCAGGGACGGCGTCAAGTATTGTGGGGGGGTCTTCATGGAGACCATAGGAGTTGGGTAAGGAAGAGCCCTTTATTGCACGGTGTCCTAGACTTTATGCTTGTATCCCCAGCTGTCTGCCCTGTTTGTGTTGGATATTTTGTCCTGTACTTTTAAGGCTGGTTTCAAGAAGAAGCACACAGTTTGTTTGGAGCTCTGCTCTGACTCCTCCAGATTCCCTTCTCTTCGGACTGCGCTGTCTTCAGACAGACAGAGAGACAGAGCTCTCATTTTTTAATCCTTTTTTTCCTTTTAATTAGTTTTTGGCTAGCTGAAGCAAAGCAGGTCCCTGGACAGTTTTATTTTTCCTTTTTCTTGGGATTGTTTAAACCTGTCTTGGACTGAAAAGACCGGAGAGACACCAGGAGCTCGCACCTGCCGCCCACCAGGGCCTGGACACCTGAGAGAGACTGAGAAAGAACCAAGCTACACCCACGGCAAGGACACTTTCATTCTGGCCATCCCTCTTCGGAGCTGTGACAGGTTTTATTGTTTCATGTTATTCAACTGTTTGTGCTTGTGGGCTTTTTGTTTGTTACATAAATGGTTTTTTCCACTTTTTCTCAGAGGAACTTCATTCCCGGACCAGCTGAGAGGGAGGGGCTGTTTAGGCGTGCTTCCCAGAGGAATCCCATTCGCAAGTTTCCTCTCAAATTTGCCCTAAACCAGGACACATGGCTAAAATCAGCCTCAAGGAGGCAGAGTTATTACAGTTCATGCCATTATGCAGAAAGCCTCCCAGCATAAAGCCCCCAAGCCTCACGCAGAAGCAGCAGCAGCATCCGTGATCTGTGTTCCGTGAACATGATGGTGGAGGCTTGCATCCTCCAAGCAGTGCATTTCTATTCTATGTTTAGCCAATCAGTTACAAACACGTTTCTATTCCTGCCTTGTTGGACCTATCCATATCTACCATCCATGTGAGAAAGGAGGAGCAATTTCCTACGCAAATTCTACGTACATAGCCCTATCTGTTCTATCTAGGAATGCTGGCAAGGCTACGTTACGTTCTCGTTATGTCTAGAACTTAGTTAACTTTGCAAAAGGCAGTGCTGCAGAACTTTAAACTGGGCTTTAGGGCTTTTTCTTACCAACTAACTCAGTCTCTTATTTGCTTAAGGCACTTAAAATATTCTCTACTTATGTAAAGCTAAAGTTGCATTTCTGCCTCGTGTCTGTGCGGATTTATGTGTTTTAGTTTCTCTGAAGGCTTTAATTCAGCCCTCACATTTCTGAACATGCCTGGGCCTGGTAGATGGGGCCCGAGGGATTTGTATCCCGATGGGATGGTGACTCCACCACCTCCCTGGGCAGCCATTCCCATGCCCAATCCCTCTCTCCATGAGGAAATGGCATGAATGAGGATGAGCAGAGAAAACCCACAAGGACCTGGCCACCATCTCATCCCCACAACCCAATCCCGGACCCTCCCACTCCTGTGGTTATTTTGGCATCAACAGCCCTGGAAAAAACTTGGAGAAAGGATCTCCCTGGGTTTCCAGTGCAGTGGGAAGTTGGCTGCTCCCACAGGAGGTTGGTGATTCTGCTGACATCTCATCTCCACCTTCCTCCTGACTCCTCCTCACTGGCTGGGCCACATCTCCACGATCCTATGAGGTTCCTACTGATTTTATCTTGGGATTTCTTCTTGGAAAAACCTCCATCCCAGAGCTACAAGCAAAGTGACCATTGGATTTTCCTCGTCCTTGCTCCAAAGGGATTTATTCCCTTTATGATGGCATCAATAAATAATTATTTTTCCAATGTCTCTGATTGATGGGAAATAATTTTAAGCAGAACAAATTAACCACTGTGGCCAGTACATCATTAAATACACAGCTCAGATTATCATAAACCCCTAAAAATTATGGAAGTGCCTCAAAAATCAAACAGGATGGGAAAATCCCAAAAGGATGCGGCTGCTGAGCCAGACAGGAGCCGATGGTTTCCTTTGGAATCCATCCAGAACACACAGGGTTGGGATGAGTCTTTTCCACCCTGATCGACCAAGAGATCTGCAACACCCAGATAATTCCTAAGCAGCTCTGAATATGTGGTGGTTATTACCTAATAAATAACTTTTTAGTTGATTTTTGTTTTTTCAGGAAAGATATGATAGGGTTGGGGATGTCACCTCCAAATGTTTGTCCCACAGCAGAAATCCACCCAGGATCAGCAGCACAAAGGTTGGCATTGTCCCTGCTGTTATCTGCAAACAGCTTTTTTTATTAAAACAGAGTGAAATCCATAAAAAAATATGAGGAAAAAAAGATAACGCACAGCCCTGTGCTTTAAACTTTGTTGCTTTAACCTTATGAAGAGGGAATTTTGGATTTATTCCATAGATCCCTCTCAGCCAGGGGAGAATGAAATCCTGATTAAAAGCAGACAGGAAGCAAAACAAACCTCTCCCAACCACGTGGAAGATGAAAGAAATGGGTCCATGTGGGATCTGGAGGGAGAGTATGGAATTTGGGAATATTTCTTTTATCCCAAACAACACCAGGAAGGTTTTACAAGCCCCACTCCTCATTTTAAGACATCAGCAGTTTGCAGTGAGACCATCAGGAGCAAAAAATGAGGATTTGATCCTGACCTACAGCACTAAAAAAAAATGAGGATTCACATCCCGAAAAGAGGAGCTCGTCACAGCTCAGCATCAACTCTCAGCAGCAGCCTGTGATTAACAAATTATCAACTCGAGGGACAAACACTCACGGAATCATTAAGATTGGAAAACACCTCCAACATCATCAAATCCAACCATTATAGTGATATTTTAAGTTAAAACACAGCAAGGTTGAAATAACAGCAGGAATTCCTCCCAATGAGACAAAAATTTGCTGGGTTTGCTCATCAGAAGCACAAAACTCTCTTGTTTTTGCAGAACTGATCAAAGCCTTCCAGTTGGGGACGTTGGTTTTCCCAGTGTCCCTTTTGTGGGACCGACCACTCAGCCAGCCCCTCTCCAAATCCTGCGTGGCAGCACTCAGCCATCAGTTTGGGAAAGTGGCTGTTAGAGCTGCTCGAAAAGGGTGTCAGAAACCCTCCAGCTGCTCCCTAAAAATATTCACATCCTTCCTCTGGTAATTGCAAAGACCTTAATTGCCAGCTTCTAATGAGCCGCAAGAAACCGTGAAGGAACGGAGAGAATTCGCTCCCCCACCTCCTGTTTGAAACAGGTTTAATTACAGGCAGAGAATTACAGTTTTACAGTCCTCCGGGTTAGAAAATTGTCCAGAGCAAGGCAAGCAGGCCCAAGATTTTAAAAGGTGAAATTTAGGGAAGTAGGAAGTCCTCACTGAGCAAACACCTGCCAGCATTATTGTCACTGTCTGTCACCACCAGCGCATTCGACCTGCTCTTTCTGTACACACAGGCAGGATAAAACCAGGGATTTCTGCAAACATGGAAATACCCAGTGCCAGAAACCCAAATATTTAGTAATCCTTTAATATTTTGAGTATGAACACAGGGGTACACATAGTTCTGTCTTTCATGGGGGGCAAATACTCGGTGACATTTAAGGTAATGATGATATTTCACAGAGGGAGTGGAGTGGCAAAAAATATTTTGAACTAAAGTAATATTAAACACTTAAGAACTCAATATCAATATCAATGTTACTTAATAATGACATATTAAATATTCAATTAATTACATATTAATTCAGGGTTCAGCATACTCTTTTTCTCTGGTGTTGCACTCACACATAAAAATAAAACGTAAGGAAGGAGATTTAAATATAGATATGGATGCACTGTCTTAAAACCTGCAGACATGTGATAAAAAATTGGGTTTGGTTCCCAAAATCTTACAAAATTCCAATTTTCTGCAATGGTGGGTTCTCTTCAGGAATCCTGTAAGCCCTAAGAAGATTCACCAAGGGCATAAAGGGTTTTTTGTTCACTCCCAAGCCCCTTTTAGTCCAGGACTTTCAGCCAAAACAGCTGAACTTTGGACAAAACTTTTATTTCCAAGAACTATTGATGGTGTGCTGGCTACTCCAGGGCTACAGCTCTGCTGGCAGAGCAAATACAAGGCACGGGCAGATATTTTGTCCCCTCAGAATTCCCTCGGCTCCTTGTGCAGAGTCTGATGCCTTGGGAAGGCTGAGCTGGAACAGAGACTGGGCAGAGGTAGAGAATAAAGTGGGTATTTATTAAAAGGATGCACCTTGGGCAGGACAAGAGCCTGGCCAGGCCTACACTCAAGGTGGACCCAAAATGGTCACAAAATGGACACAAAATGGATGAGCAGTCATGAGGTCTGATACTTTTGTAAGTTTTGGTCCATTTGCACATTGAGGTTTAATTGTCCAGTTACAGCTCCAGGTGATGAAGTCCCATCCTTGTTTCTCCCTCCAGCCCAGCCTTGTTTGTGCCTTTGGGCTGAACACTTGTAACGTTGTCCTTGGTGCCCAGCAGGAGAAGGATTTGTTTTGTGTCCCTGCTGTGTGCAGAGAGCTGAGTGACCCTGAGTGTGAGCTCAGAGCCGCACCCTGGGCAGCACAGAGTCTGAAAAACATGACAGCTANTCTCCCTTCAGCCCAGCCTTGGTTGTGCCTTGGGCTGAACACTTGGAACGTTGTCCTTGGTGCCCAGCAGGAGAAGGATTTGTGTCCCTGCTGTGTGCAGAGAGCTGAGTGACCCTGAGTGTGAGCTCAGAGCTGCACCCTGGGCAGCACAGAGTCTGAAAAACATGACAGCTAAACCTTAAGGCATCATTTCCCCCCTTTAGAGGCTTGACCGGGTCTTTTCCTTGTCCAGTCTCTATTCTAAATATCTACTAATCACAGGTATTCAATATCAGATAAGAATCTAACAATAGTAAGCAGCTAACAATAATAAACATCTAAAAATAATAAATGTTTAACAACAGACAAATATCTAACAGCAAATAAATACCTAACACTGGATAAAACTAGTGAAACTGAAAGCTAAAACTCGAGGGATCAAGCCGCGTGCTCATCCCAACCCAACGGAAGCCGGCGTGGCCCGCTCGGAATCCGCTGGTGAGGGGACACAGTCACAGGGCATTTAGATCATGCAGTCTGTTTGTGAAAGGGCCTGGGTGCTGACACAGAAATCCCCGTTAACTCAATCTCCCCAGCTCCAGCGGCACCTCGGAGGCGGGAAGGCCGTTCCCGTTCCCGCCCCGCAGCGGGATTGCTCCGGCCTGCCCTCTGCCCTCCACGGCGCGGTGGAAATGAACCATTGGAGGCCCCGAACAGCAGCCCAGTCGCCCGTTGTCAGGTCTCATTAGGGATGGGACGTCTCGGCCTCGTTGGCACCAGCGCTGGGGACAATGGAAGGTCCCAATCCTCCCGGGAAGGGCTGCAGTGGAGGCCGGATATCAGAGCTCTGGGTTTAGGGGAGAAGTGTTGATGGAGTGGACAGTTATTTTTAAGGATGGCTTTGTCCCTTCTGAACTCCTCAAGCTCTGCTGGCTGACCGTGACGAAACCCATGAGCTGGGCCAGCTGCAAGTTTGCAGGGAAAACACCATTCCAGGAGAAAAAAAAGCAGGGGGAAAAGGGAGTCAGACACCAAACCTTCCCGTACAAACACTCAGCCAAAGCCAGGCAGGAAGGAACTGCTGATTCATGGGTATTTCTGTGGTTCTCCTCGTGCAAGTATGGCACAGGTTGTGGTGTTCAGGGCCCTCCACCTTGTTCCCATGGGAGATGGAGCATTTCACTGCTCCCCCTGGATTTCCAACGCAGTGGGAAGTTGCCTGGCTGGTGGGAGGCTGATGATTCTCCCTCACGGGAGGTTGATGATTGTGCTGACACCTCATCTCAACCTTCCTCCTCCATCTCCTCCTTGCTGTCTGGGCCGCACCTCCAAGTTCCTACAAGGTCCCAACTAATTTCATCCTGACATTTCCTCTTATCTCTCCCCTTGGAGGGGCCTCCATCTCAGAGCTCCCCGAATCAACTCTTCCTTGAGTGAAATAAGCCAGCAAAAGCCAGGAAAAGTTCCCTCTCAGCAGGCAGGAGACTTTCTGAGCCCTAAAGCAGCGATCACAGCATGGCCAGGCAGCGCCATCTGTGAGAAAGCGCCGAGGCCTCAGCACCAGCCGCTCGCTCCCGCGAATTCTGCTGTGCAGGGTCAGCTGGGCCACCCTTCCCCTGCCTTAGGATGATTATTCCTCAGTGGGAAACGAAGCCATGGGAACTCTGAGCAGCCTGATGAGGCTGGAAGAGCCGCTCCTGGAGGCAGAGTGTTCCTTCCAGGAATTCCGCCTCATGCACCTTCCCAGTGTGACTTTCCCGAATAACTCCACAGATTTTCCTCCTGCCTTTCTTCCAAGTCACCCAAAGCTACAGGTTGGACTTTCCATGACTGAATTTACAATATTTGGATTAGTTTTCATCTCCCTCCAGCTTCCAAATCCAAGCCCAGCTCTCTGCCCGTGTCGTCACTGTCCAAAGACAAATCGGAATGGCGATAGAACGTTTTCCATCTGGCAGCTGTGCCAGATCCCAGACAACAATCCCAAGGACAATTTGCAACTTCTCCAGCTCTAACTGCCTTTTTCCCCCTTCTCCTGCTCAACCTTTTTGTGTCTATTCTATTTATTTCTTTTGGTTCCAACCACACACGTCAAAAGGTCGTGAAAAAAACCCTGGGATTCTTCTGAATTGCCTCCAAATCCAGCCTTTTTTCCACGTGCCACTTCGGGCATTTTCTTGGCAGTTTCACCCCAGGAATGGTTAAGTGTGTGTCCCCCCTCCACAAAATGGGATGTAGTAAAGCTCTTGTATCCAAGGGACCTCTCGGAGCTCTTGCAGAGGGGTTCGCTGCCTCTCCTCAATTACAGTGAGCAAGAGTAATTAAACAATCAAACACAATTAGTGCACTAATTACTCCCAGGAACGTGGCCCATCTAATCGCCTTGCTGCTAATTACAAAGCCTGGAGTTCATTGAGCTAAAAGCCCTGGACCTGGGGAAGTGAAGGGGGGGACAATATGTTCCCTCTCACGCCGCCTTCCCTCGGATGCAATTTAATCTTTCACAGGATGTGATTCCAAGGTTGTTTTACAGCCAGCACTTGGTTTCTGTGTTCAACCTGAATCACTCATCTTTTCAGTCCCACTGGCAAAACTTTTCTTAGGTCCTTCCATTTTTTAATGATTTGGAGTCAAATGTCACTTCTATTCATCCTCAGGGTAGTTACACTTCAGAAAAACACAGGGATGGAATAAATATATTTTACTGGAATATCTAAGACCCTTAATATTTGGCATTAAGGACAGGGGAAAAAAAGTGAATTAAAAATTCAGCCAGGCCATGATATAAGAAAATGTAATTTCTGCAAATTAACTGTCAGGCTGAGCAGGTGAAATATTCCAAGTTAGACATAATTCATTCTCATTTTACTCCATGAATGTGGTGCAGGGACACCACTTTTCCTTCCTTTAAATCACACGGAATATTCAAACCCGTGACCATGAACACCTCTGAATCAGCAGGAAAACGGACATGGATGATCCAACAAATCATTTCAAGACCTGTTCCCAGGTTTTTGCATGGCCAGCAATAGAGGCAATGAGGGCAGAAAGTCCAGGGAGATGAGGATTTTGCTCATTTTGGGAATTTTGGAAGTCCCTCAGCACACAGACTGACCTCAGTGCATGAAGAGCCCCTAGACAGCCCGGCTCCACACAGACAGGATAAGGAAACCATGCGTGAGCACAGAAATCCTGGGATTTTCCTGCTAATAAGAAGCAAAAAGCCCCAGTTGCTGAGTTCCAGTGGCCAAGGAGAGGAGAGTGGCTGAATTATTCCCTAAATAAATATTTGAGTTCACTGGGGCAGCTGAAAGGGCTCCTCTTCCCAAGGCAGGGATGAGATTTCTGTGGATCACCTGTTGCCTTCCTCCTCCTTGGGGAACTCTTGTGGCAAAAAGAAAAAGGGGAACACCCAGGGAAGGAATTTCAGGACAGGGAGGCTGTGACTGCTGGTCCAGGGTTGGTGACAGCACTGGAAGGGGGCAGGGTGGTGATGTTCTCCTGGGGGCAAGCAAAATGAAGTCCCAAGGAGCAGAGCCTATGCATGAAATTAAATTTTGATCCGTGTGGAAACAACAATTAGGATCATCCTGGACCATCTTTCCTACTTAAACCAAGCAAAAGCATGCCAGTTACTGGGAAAAAGGGAACGAATATTGCAGTGTAAGCAAATAGAATGCAGCCAAAGCAATGCCAAAGAAACAAGGGAAATAAAAAAAAAAACAGGAGAACATATTCCATGTTTATGACAAGAGTGGGAAAATTATCTAAGCTGCAACCAAGACATGAAACCTGTCAAGAAAACACTTTTCTGGTCCATGTTCCAGCTTAGCAGGTACACAGGAACAGCATTTTTAACAGGATGGGATGAGGTTTTAAGGTCAGATTTTTATTATGTCAAGAAAACTGGGGCAACCTTGGAAGCAGAGGATCCTCTGTATTTTTAAAGGATCAAAGGAACAGCCACTGAGCCCAAGGTCATCCTGGGTAAGCTCCTGGAGCATTTCATTTGTGCTACAGCAACAAATATTTCAAGTGGTAAAAAATGACAAGGGAGGATCATTAGGATGATGGGGAAAATAGGTCTCCAAACAATCCCATCATTTTCCAACGGGCAGGATTCTGGCTCTGGCTGTGAGACTGTTACAGGGAATAATTGGGGGGCGACCAAAGCAGAGCACCAAAGCTCCGAACCCTCCTGATTACAAAAATGAGTTCTACCCAATTAACCAAGCGTGCTCGGGCCAAATTAAACCCCAGCTTAGTGACATCTCCAAATCTAATTGGTGAAAAGGGCACCTCCAAAAGATTTTTTTTATTCCCCCTCCCCGTCTCCCTGCAATTCTGCACTCAGTATCTCTGCGCCAAAAGTATTGATAAGAAACTCTTTGATTAGAGGCTGACGGGGACATGAAAGAGGGAGTTTGTCCCTCCTGCGCCAAACTGTGCTTTAATAAAGCCAGACATCAATCTGCACCATTGTGTCCCCGCTCTCCTGATGCCTCTCCGGCGGGATTTGTGACAGTTCCTCTGGGACATCACCTCGCACATTTGCCATGCTAGATTAGGCACCGAGCCGCGACCGCGCGGCGTCCGCCCGGAGCGAGCTTTGTGCAACGCCGCGACTCGGCCTCGCCAACGTCACCTCGCACAAACGAGGCTTGATTGTCACCAACCCGGCCAAAATTTCAGCTTTCTCCCCTCTCAGGAGTGTTTTGACCCATCGCTGATTGCACCGTTATTATTCCTTGCCTCTCTTCAATCAGGAGATATTAATGAATCCCGGTTTTCCCGATTCCCGCCGGAATGCCGTGTTTTTCCCCCAAATAATTTAATATATGCACGTAGCAGTTAACGAACACCATGTGTCATATTTTGCTAGCCCTGGATGAGGCCATGGAAGGGCTCTCTTCCCCTGACAGTTCACCCAGAGTTCATCCCATTTTTTATTTCCTCACCCGCACGTGAATTCCCTTTGGCACAAGGCACCAAAAATCCCGGGAAGCCACAAAGGGAGAGGACGCTTAGGAGGACAACACCTCTGCCTTCCACAGTTCCAAAGAGCACAGCTCAAACCAGGCTGGAGAAGATGCCACGGCAACCCTCAGGGAAATAATTGGGATTTGGGAATGGCTTGGCCGTCCCCAGCCGTACAATTCCGACATCTCCGTAAAATCTAACGACCAACGACCCGAGCCTCATACAAGGATCCTTTAGATAAGTACCTCGTTCTCATTTTTATCTTGATAAAGTAGCTCATGTTTGTGTGAATTCAAATTTATCTGAGTCAGTTTTTACATCAAAACAAATAAGAGTTCCATTTTATTATTTCTGCTGCCACCTTTTGCTCCATAAGGGCTGTAACAGATTTTGCCGTAAATCTCTTTGCAGAAATTGCCATAATTAGTTATATTTAAAGAGCAAAATTCATCTGGTTTTGTATTTTCTATCCTGTGACACCAAATTGCAAATATTTTCCTCCAAAAGCTTTACTCAAAGTTATCCCACTCCAGTTTTAATGTGTATTTTATTTGGTATAAATTAGAAAAGCTACATATCATTAAATAATATGAAATAAACCCAAATGAGAACTGACCAATTAATGTACTTTCAGCTGTCTGGTTAATCCATGGAGTAAACAAGTCCTTAATTCGTGAAGATTTTCATTAGTTTTTCCAGAAAAACAAAACCCAGCAGAACCCAAAACAAACCCTCTGCTCCATAAGAATTTCCAGTGTTATTTGAATTCCAAGGCCAATCAATTGCCACTTTTCCTCCCAGAAAAAGCCATTTAACTCCTTCATTTTTCCAACTTGACAATGAAAATAAAAAAGGCTGATTAAGAGAAAACTCATCCCCAGCATGATGGGAAACTAAAACACCATCTCCATTTTAGCCACCGCTCGCAGGATGGTTTCAAACTTCCAACAGCACAATGAGGGGTCTCAGTGGATATTCCTGAGATGGGAATTTTGGATTTCTCCCTGGTTGTTATCACATGAATGTCCTGGAAAGCTGAGCAGTGTAGGTGCCTTCCCACAGAAAATTCTTTACCCTTGTGCAGAAAGTCACTCCTTTTCATTTATGTCATTACAATTTACAGATGGACAAAAAGCTGTGAATAACTGAATTAATTTTAATTTAAATCCATTTTTCTGAAGCTAAAATGAACAATTTTGCTGTGCCAAGTTAAGTTTGGAAAAAGTTATTTATAAAGTGCATTGACTGCAGAGAACGCCAGGAATAAACAGGGACATTTCAGTCCCCCAGCACGCATTTCCTTGCATATTTAATTTTTCATTCTATTTTTACACAAGTCCTCTACCCTCCCTGCATTTCACTTGTAGATAAACACTGTCAATCAATTTTAATGTGTATTTATCACATAATGAAAAGTATGGGCACAACACAATACTATAATGAAAAATCCTGTTATATTCCACAGTTAAACAGGAAATATTCCCATGATCCAGAACTGTCTGCCAGCAGGTCAGAAAGCTGAGGCACAAATTCTGTTTTTAGTAAGAGTAAATAGATAATTTAATATTTATTTAGTAAATAAAATAAATCAAGCTACTCAACAGTTCTGCCAGCAGAGAACTAGGCTCTCATCCTCATGGATTTCACCCCAAAACAAACCTTAGCATTTTTAAGCAATGTCAGAAAAGGATTTTTTTTGTTGTTGTTTTTTCTGTTATTTTGATATTTTTAGGGATTTTTTTGTGGTTGTTTACTTTTTTTTCATCCAATTGTCACTTCAAGCCACCATCCCTGGAGCTCATGGATTATTTGCTGTGCTTATTCAGGGTTAAGTGCAAATAACAACAGTGCCCAAGGGTAAAAAATGTAAATTTCCATGAAACTGCAGTGCCTGGATAGCTGGATGTTTTCCAAAATTAGAACATTTTATTCACAATAAGCAGAATATTTCTGTTTTGTGGCAGAAATAATGCTGGCATGAATAAAGCTCCCTAAAAAATGGGCTCAGATAAAAAGGAGTGGGAAAAATAATTGAGGATATTCCTGGAATGCTCATGAGAGAAATCCTGAGGGTCACGGGGCCATCACTCAGTCCCTATAAGAATGGAAAACCCTGGTTTGGGTAATATAAGAATAAAAAATGAAAATAAACATGAAAAGCAGGGGAGTGAAGCATAATAAACACACCCAGGACAAAGGGGTGGACGTTGCCTGAGATCAGCAGGGAAAGGGAACAGGAGCTGAGGTGGGAAGGGAAAGGGATGTCTGGGATGGTGCTTTGAACAATTTTTATGGAATCCCAGACTGGTTTGGGTTGGAAAGGACCTTAAAGCTCATCCCATTCCAACCCCTCTGTCATGGGCAGGGACAGCTTCAACTGTCCCAGGTTGCTCCAACCTGGTCTTGGACACTTCCAAAGGGATCCAGGGACGGCCACATCTTCTCCAGGAATTCCATCCCAGCCAGGAACTCCTTCTCAAAATCCCATCCATCCCTGCCCTTGGCAGTGGGAAGCCATTCCCTGTGTCCTGTCCCTCCATTCCTTGTCCAAATTCCCTCTCCTGTTCTCCTGGAAGCACCACATCTCTTTCCACCTCACCCCATAACCAAATGAGGAAAAGAGAAGCTTTTTGTGAAACATTAATTAAAACCGAACCCCCTCCTTGGTGTTAATTAAACTTTAAACCTCTCCTCATCTGCCCTGCTCCCTGCTAGATGCAAACACCTCATCCCCTTGGCGTTACAAAGTCCACTTTCCCAAGGGTTTTTTTTGGAGTATCACCAGGAATTCAGGAGTCTGACAACTCAGAGATGTTATCTTACACGAAGAGTCCCTCAAAGTCGTGCTCCAACCCATCTGCCTCAAACACCCACCTCCAGAACATGCTAAAAGCCCAAAAGCTTTTCAAAACGTGCCCCCCTGACTTCACCACGGCTTCATTTTCCCTCGTGAATCACCTGGAATTCCACAGGCCGTGACCCGTAACTTTCCTCGTCACCGCTGACGCTTCCCCTGTGATTTACTGGCTTTCAGGAGATCCCATCTCCCCTCTCACCCTGCCCCAAATTTCTGTGTCTGACCAGGGAAATGTTGAAAATACGCAGATTTGACCTTTTGTGCCGGTGATCTCCATGCTGACAGCAGCAAATCCCACCGTAAATAACGACCCTCCGAGGGCACCCCTTCCCGCCTTTTCCTGGGAGGAAAACACTTCCATGCTTTGCCACCACAAACACAAGGGAATATTGATGGCCAAATGAAGCCCTTTAAGTTTGAAATATTTGAACCCAAGATTTGTAGTTTGCTTTCCAACCCAAGCACTAGGCTGACGTCATTATATTTTATTATATTGATTATTTTAGCTCCCCAATAATTGGGAAACCGCCTCCAGAAGGGTGAAGGAACCTTGGGAATACCAAAGGATTGCCCCTGGATCAGCACAGCCTATGTAAGACAGAGCAGAGACCCCAACCTGGCTAGTCCAGAACATTACAGAAAAGAGAAAAAAAAATTAAATTTAACAAGCCTAGATTAAAGTATGGTAGAAATTTTCTCCCTAAAGCAAACAGATTAACTAGAAAATGGGCTGGAAATTCAAAAATCCCACTGGTTCACAGGATATATATAGGAACAAGTGCAATAAAAGGAATTCCAAATTATTTTCTGTGCCACTATTTTAATTAATTTTTTTTTATATATCACTGAGGCCTCATGAAAAAATCAATCAGGTCAAGATTGCTTTAGGGAATGATGGCCTTTCCAAGGATATTATAGATAAAAATATAGATCACTTGATAAAACCAACAACCAGGCTCACCAACAGACAGAGTTTTTGGCACTGAAACACTGATTTCATTTCCATGATGTCTAATTATGTAAATACCTCAAACTAATAAGGGAAGAAAGGTATTTAGAAAAAGAAATTTTCTTTTTCTTCTTTCTGCAAGCTCCAAGCACTGAGCACTTCCATCCAGCTCAGGAGTGAGGTCAGCTCAGGTCATAATTGGAAAGGAAGGCCTGGAGCTGGTAGTGCCAGTGTGTCAGAGCTGATAGCAATGATTACACCTGAAAATATTCCAATTTATTATTATAGCTAAGTGCGTATTATTACCATTATCCTATCTTTTAATGTCATAATTCATATTGTGAACAAAATCAGAGAATCACAGAATGTTCGGGTTGGAAGGGACTTAAAACTCACCCCATTCCATCCCCTGCCATGGCAGGGACACCTGCCACTGCCCCAGGCTGCTCCAAGCCCCATCCAGCCTGCCCTGGAACACCTCCAGGGACCCAGGGGCAGCCACAACTTTGGGCTTTAAACTGAGAGACAGTAGGATTAGACAGGATATTGGGAAGAAATCCTCCCTGTGAGGGTGGTGAGGCCCTGGCCCGGGCTGCCCAGGGCAAGTCAGGATGGTTTGCCAAAATATTTCAACATTAATTACTCCAAAACCACGTGGAAACTAAAAATTCCCAGGAGAAGACACTTTGGCTGCTCTGCCTTCCTTTAAATCAGGAGGAAAGCTCCCACTGGCCTCAAATCCCCTCTCCATGGGGACACTGAGGGCCTGAGTGGGGAGAGGAGCATCCTCCTGCAAAGGCTGAGTGGGAGCAGCTCCCACAGGACCCAGAGCCTGCAAAAAGCCTGGAATCCCCCCAAAAACCTGGCCCTTCCTACCCCCAGTGTAGCTCTACACATAAACTCGTAGTTGAGGCCACAGCTCTGACCACCACAACTCCTAAATTAATTTCATTTGGGCTCCCAAGCACTGGAGCCCAACCAGAGCAGTCCCAACTCCTCCTTTGCCATCCAGGTCCCTCATCTTCTCCATAAAAACCCTTCTCAAGTGAAAAAGTGATTTAAAAATGTTCCTTTCTGTAGAGGACAGGGCACCAAGGAGCTCCAGAGCAGCAGGACAAGGTGAGCAGGACCAAACCAGGGACCAGGATCTCCCTGAGCTCCTTGAAAGGCGCCCAGCAGTGGGAGAAGCACCAGGAACTAACTGGGGAAGAGTTTCCCACCAGGAATGAACTGGGGAAGAGTTTCCCACCTCTGCTCAGGTGCCTGCTCTTTCTCTGTTTACCACAATCACCTGACCAAAAGCATTGCTCCAGGTCAAAATGTCAGAGAAAGAACAAAAAAATATAACAAATAGAAGTTGGAACAGTTTGGTTTTGTGTTTATAATCTCGGCATTCTTCTCTATGCAACAGAATTAACAGATAAGCAGGAAAAGTCTCATCCCTCCACAGGGAACTTGTTTCTTCCACACCTGCACGCTTTAAATCCTAAAATTTTGCCCAGCCTGGCCGTGAAAATTGTTTGCCTCAGAATAGAAAATGATCCATGATTTAAGTCTTTCCTTTATAGTTATTTTTAGTAAATAATAATTTAAAAATACCAGAAGTAAATTAATAAAAATAAAGTAAAATTCCAAGGCCAAGTTGGATGGGGCTTGGAGCAACCTGGGATAGTGGGAGGTGCCTGTGGCTGGGGTTGGAATGGGAGGAGCTTTAAGATCCCTTCCTAAATTTATGGAAGGCAGCAATTCACCCCTCATGGCCACAATTCCCTGTTAAACCAGCAGATCCCATCTGGAGGTACCACTCTGGGAGATCAGGTGGATTTTCAGCCCTGACAGCCACAGAGGGGACAGAGCAAAACCCACAACTTCCCCCCTGGGCTTGCTCACCCTCTGGAATCCTGATCACAGCTCAGAAAAATTCACTTTTCATCTCGAAGCGGAAGAGAAGAAATAAAAAAAAGTGCTGTACAACCTTCTCCTGTTGTGACAGACTTGCAGATATTTCACATTTTTCATTTATTATCAGGGGCTGGTTTGTGGAGCTCCAAGCCACACTCTGTGCCAGAGGTATGAGGTCATGGAGCTGAAGTTCTGACTCCCCGCCAGCTCGAGCTGTGATATTAAAAGAAGCCAAAATGAGCTTCCTGTGCAAAAATTGGGAACAAAAGAGCATTTTTCCAATGCTGCCCTGAGGGTTCATAGGAATCTCCATGTCCAGCTCCAGGCACAGCTCCCATCTTATCACACCATCAGCTCCGGCATGCACAGAGCAGAAATCCAGTGTGGGCTCTTTGGGATGTGTCTGTGGTTAATCCAGAGACACAGGAATAGATCCTGGCAGAAGCTCCCAGCTCAGACATTCCCACCTGGAGCACACGGAATGGGGTGGGAGCTGCAGCCTCCAACCACAGCTGGAGACACAATGGACTCTGTGACCATGGGATGGTTTGGATCATCCCACCCCACCCCTGCCATGGCAGGGACACCTTCCACCATCCCAGATTGCTTCAGACTGGCCTTGGACACTTCCAGGGATCCAGGAGCACCCACAGCTTCTCTGGGAATTCCAGCCCAGCCAGGAATTCCTTCCCCACATCCCACCCATCCCTGCCCTCTGGCACTGGGAGCCATTCCCTGTGTCCTGTCCCTGCAGGCCTTGTCCCCAGTCCCTCTGCAGCTCTCCTGGAGCCCCTTTGGGCCCTGCCAGGGGCTCTGAGCTCTCCCTGGAGCCTTCCCTTCTCCAGGGGAACATTCCCAGCTCTCCCTGGAGCCTTCCCTTGTCCAGGGGAACATTCCCAGCTCTCCCTGGAGCCTTCCTTTCTCCAGGGGAACATTCCCAGCTCTGCCTGGAGCCTTCCCTTCTCCAGGGGAACATTCCCAGCTCTCCCTGGAGCCTTCCCTTCTCCAGGGGAACATTCCCAGCTCTCCCAGCCTGGCTCCAGAGGGGCTCCAGCCTTGGAGCATCTCCAGGGTCTCCTCTGGATCTGCTCCAGCACCTTCTGATGTTGGACCCAGAGCTGGAGGCAGCTCTGCAGGTGGGGTCTCACCTGAGGGAGAATCCAAATTCTCACCCCATTACCCCCAGGATTGTCCAGGGAAGGTTCCATCCATGAAGGGCTGGACTCAGGAGATTTCTCTCTCCCCACCAGCAGCCAAAGACCTGGTGATGGTGACATTTTCTTTAAGCAACCTCAGCGCTTAATTTTACACAGCAGAGACCCAAAACAAATTGAGGAAGTTCTGTGTTATCCAGTCGGGTGAGCTGCAGGGATTTTGGGTTTGAAAAGAACAAGCAGATATTAAATTCTTACCCCAAACACTTAGAAATAACGTGAAAAATCCAGCAAACCAACAGGGCTCAGACAGACCCAAGAGCGCTGGCCCAGCCCTGCCAGATCCTGCTGACAGCTGCTGGAAGCACATGGAACCTTTTCAGGATCACCTTGAAAATAATCCTCCCTTTAGAAAGCTTCTGATGCCCAACAACCTCAACTGTGCTCAGAGAAACATGGGAAGGACCGTGAGGAAAATTTCCTTGGAAAAGCCATGATAATATGAATTATGGAACGGTCTGGATTGGAAAGAATTCTCTAATTCCAACCCTCCCCCATGGATGTTGATCAGAAAGAAAAACTGAAGGTAAACACTGGCATCAATGAACATAATTATCAGGAATTCTAAACCAAACGGGACAAAGCTAAAGTCAGTGGTTTGGAATTGCTGTCATTTCTGGAAGATGCAGGATGCAAACCAGCAGGCAGGTGTGGGATCAGCCTTGGGAACGAGCCCTTCACTCTCAAACCCATCAAGCTGTCCTTGGGACCACAGATACCAGCGTGAATTTGGATGTGCAGTGCACACTTTTCATTTTTCTATCACCTGGGAGTTTAGGAAACCCCAGGGTCTTCCATGCCCCCGAGGAAAGCCACATTTTACTGCAAGGTACCACATTTTACTGCAAGGTACCACATTTTTAAAAAGAATTACAGATAAAGTGTGTGCTAAAGCCATCCCCACCACTTGCCCTGTTGGGTAGTAAAAGCCCAGTTCCTCTCCTTGGCTCTGAGCCAAGAATCCATGGGGAAGATGCTCCGGTGTCCACAAGACTCTGAAAATCCCACACTTGATATAAACCAACGCACTTGTCCCAAGACATTGTTCCTTTCACAAAAGCCACACAAAAACGTTGCTGCAAGACTTCAAAATCCCTTCCTGCAGAGGTTTCAGGTGTTTTGCCATAAAACATCCTGTGGATTGATCCTGGACACAAGGCTGAATAACCTTGGGTTGAGACTGGAATTGGAATTATCCCGGCAACAATTGTGGTTATAATGCTGCTTCTGCTTTTGGGACCTCAACATAACTCTCATGTGGCATCACACGGTTCCCTTCATGTTTTTGGCAGCCAAGCCAGGAAAATCCCTTCCCCAAACCCCCTCCCGGCCAAGGAATTCAAATGAAAATGGGAAGAAGAGGTGACAGACGCCCAGAGCTCCACACCTTGTACGGGGACAATTTGGTGGGGGGCCCAAAGCACCCAACCTGTCCTAATCACCTTGAGCTCATTAATTTACAAAGCTTTGGCCCAACTCTCGGGGCTGGCAGATGACCAAGCTCTTAGTGGATGTGATTCAAACTAATCCACTAAAAGGCATTTAATTCCAGCGAGGAAATCAGGACTTTTCAATTATTACAAGTGCTGAAAAGTTTTACTGCCAGCAGACTTTCAAGGTGAGGGGAGAAACAATGCCCAGCTCCATCCACGGGGGTTTCCCACCTCAAATCCCACCACCAAATCCCACCCCACGGTTCCCCCAGTCCCCTTTCACTGGAGACAGGGAAAAAAGCCACTGGATCCAGCCTGTGGTGTTGCTTATTTTCCCCTTTTTCATCCTTCAGATCCCAATTCCCAGTATGGTTTCCCAGGGAAAAGAGGATTTTGTCAAGTTACACAACTTCTCCCTCGGATCCATCAAAGTGTTTGGCCAGGCTGGAAAGGAAGGGAAGGTTGGGAAGTTAATGAACATTCCATGATGGGAACATCCTCCAGCTACCTCAGCCAAGGAAACCCTGCACTCCCATCAGTACCTCACCAGACACCAAGAACCTCAGCCCCAAAATCCCAAAATCCAACAGAGAAAGAAAGAGACAAAACTTTTAAGGTTCCCAACCATGGAAAAAAAATTGAATTACAAACCAGGACAAGACCCCAAGTTGTAAAAAGCAGATTCCTCAGACATGGGGCTCGTGGTGTCCTTGGAGCCAGGAATGTTGCTGGGAATTTGCTGTTAAACTGGGTCATGCTCAAGATCTTTGTTTTGCCACTTCCAAAAAGCCAAGGCCTTGTTGTCTGAACACCAAACCAAACGCCACCAAATGTCATTTCCAGATAAAATATTTTCGTGTATATAAAACTCAAAGCAGGTAAATATTCATTCATTTAGCAACACTCTTGGTTGCCTCAATTAAAATTTGCTTCATAAAGCAATTCCACAAAAAAACACTCTCGAGGAGAAAAACCAGCGAAAAACCATCTCTTTCCCTTTTCCCACTTGAATATTAGATCTAAACCCAAGGCAGAAGCTGTTTAAAATCTCTGTTATCTGGAAAAAAATAAGATTAATTTTAAAAAGAATAAGATACTAATTTTCAAAACATTGTAAAACGCCCCAAAGATGCTTTGTACCCTATTAAATGTCTAAGCAGTGCATGGCTTGATAGATACAATCTGAAAATAAGTTAATAGCAGTGAAACTTCTGTACTTAAACTGCAGCTGAAAAAACAACTTTAAAACCTTCTCAATCCTTGAAGGCCACCTGACCAATACAGAGATCTCTGGTTTTGTGTACGGGTTTTATAGAATTATATAAAAAAGACATTTTAGATGCATAAAGTAGACATTTTAGATGGATAAACCAGATATTTTAGATGTAATTTTTGCATATTTCTCTGTGGATGGACACACACCCATCACCCAGCAGAGACGGGAGGTAAAATGAGGACGACAAGGCCACTTCACCTTTCCTCGGCATGTGAGGAATCCCCGACGTTTTCACTCGCCACAAACCGCTCCTCGTTCCTCCCTGCCTCCATGGACACCCCAAAAAACTCCTACCCACCAAACAACCTCCTCGGAAAAAACCTCCCCAAAATCCCAGCGGGCATCCCGAGGGCCCACATTTGGTATTTATGGACGGCTCCCGACGCTGGATCCCAACCCCGCGCTCACCCGCTCCTCCAGCGCCGGCGCCGCCCTCGCCAGCCCCTTGGATCCTCCTGGAGAGGGCTGGAAGCTCCTTAAGAGCATGAAGACATCTCAGGAGATATTAACTCTTAATATCTGCAGACTGGCATCTGCTTCCCCGGCAGTTTAGCCCCAAATGTGCGTCTGGGAAGAAGGAGAGCCCTAAAAGCAGGTGGGATTTCTATGAAATCCAGCCCTGCACTGGTTTGGCTTTAGAATCTTGTTACGCCAACGTGAGAATCCCAGGAAAACAAACTCCCTCTGGAGAAATATTGAAGGCTGGGAAAGGCTGGTCATGCACAAAAGCAAAGAGCTCGGTAGGTGTAGCGATCATGAAAAGTGCAAAAATTAATTCAACCCCGTTCAATATTTAAATGTACATACTAACACAACAGAATAGGCCAAATTTGTATAAAACCCACAGTAATATGTAAAAAAAGATCAAAAAAAATCTAAAAGTTCAAATGGACCATTTTATCTCATATATTTCTATTTACTGCAAGCCTTACATGGGGACACTCAAACAAATATCGTTTATGCAAACACACAAATCAGCTCTAAATAAACTGCACGTGCACAGCCCCTATTAAATCAATATTTGGGATGTGGAATTAAATTCAAGATGTGCCCCTTGGGATCCTGGCCAGGAAAGCCCACGAGACCCCATGACTTGAGCAGCAGATGCACAGAGCGAGGTCTCGAGATGCTGACGTTTCGTCAAGGGCTCCCATTCTTCTGGGGACAAGAGCCATTGTTCCCTGTCCCACCAGGGCTCTTTGGGAACACTGCCGAGGCACATCTGCCCAAATTTATTTTATTAACAAATTTTAATAAGTGTTTTTTAAGGGTTTTTTTAAGTGTTTCATTCAATTCCTCAAAAATAACGTCTGAAGAGTAACCTGATGGAATTTGCTTCATTTATTCAAAAAATTGTGTTTGTTGATGTGGAACAACAAATAAATTAAAATCTGCAGGAGTTGGCAAAGAGAAATTCAAGAGTTTAAATGAAGAATATTTTGGGTTGCTTGTCCTTCTCCTTCTTACCACTCTCATTTTCAGGTGACTTTGTGGCATATATTTACAGCATAACTCCACCTTCTCTTCCCAGCTCACAATATTTACATTAAAACCCCATCCTACAGGTGATTAATCTCCAAAAACGAGCTTGTCAAGCCCTTCCCTCCACCAGCCAGACCCAAAAATTCCTGATTTCCACAACGGGAGCGTGAATTTTGTGGCACAGAGGGACAATGAGCAGAAATCACCTCGACTGCACTCCAGGAGCAGAGCTGGAAAACAGTGGACTCACTCTGTGAGGTGATTCCAGCTGGGAATCTCTGCCTGGATGAAGGAATGATAACAGTGAAAGGGAACAGGGGCTGGAGTTGAAAATTTCCAACTGTTTAGGGAGGAGCACGTAATCAGTAAGTGAATAAATAAATTAATTAATAAAGACTAAGAGCAGCAGTTTAGGAAAAGATATTTTTGAGGACTTTTAAAAATTGCCCCGGGGCACTTAAAACCCACATTTAATAAGCTCAAAATGAGGCAAGATTAGGAGTGTGCAGCCTTCAGCCTTTCTGGATATAAACCAGCAGGAAAACACTCTCCTTCCACGACTCCCACTTTTCCAGAGTCACTTTATTCCCTGCACTGCAAACCAATCCTGAATCCCAATAATTCCCTCTGTTAATCTGGTTTTATACTTTTTTCTTTTTTAGCACAGCACATCCCTTAGCAGGGCAACCCCCTCCTGGGGACAAACCCCAGGAATTCTGCAACCTGCCTGATGCTGGAATATTTCCCTTCCCATTTTTCCAGCCAAATCCCTGCGGTATCCACAGGGATCATCCCACAGCGAGTCAGGCACCTGCCTGAGAGTCGAAATTCATCTGCACAGCAGCTCAGGAGATGAAAGCAGAGACACACAAAAGCTCAGGGTTTGACTGATAGGAAATAATTGCAGGCAGAATTTCATGAGAGGAATTTATGTAATTCTATTAGAGGCACTTGTAGGGGAAGAGAATGAAAAAAAAAACCAAAACCACCTCAAATTTAAATAGAACGCACTAAGAATTTGATAAAATAATTGGCATTAAACAATTAAAGACATTAGAGGAAAACATGATAAAATTTTAATTATAACTGAGGTAATTCATCTTTCCCTATCATATTTAGCAGTTCATATAGACTATTTAGCAGTTTATATAGAATATTCAGCAACTTATACAAAATTAGGAAGCCCCTGGAAGAGCTCACTCAGGAATACACACCGATGGAGCAGCAGGAGGGATATTTTATGGCATCATCCCAAATCCATCCCAACTCTGAGGCTTCCACGAAGGATTTCCTGAGTTTTCCAGCGAAGCCAGTTCCTGGGAGGAGGTGCAGCTCCTGCTGAGTGCATCTGCAGCATCCCTTGGGAGACAGCCCCAGTCTTAACTCCCTGCCCTGGCACTGCTGGCAGCCCGATAAATGGGAATATTGTGGATTCACAGGGAATCACTGGAGAAGGGGCTGAGCTGGGATCACGTAGGCACAACTGGGCAATGAACAAACGGCCGTTTATACTGAATTTTTTTCCCCGTTTTAACACGTGCCAAGGGATAAACCGCGGGTTTATTGGGCGTACAGATGTCCAAAATAGATATTTATGGGGCTAACAATTCTTTATTGTTGCTGGGGAAGGAGTCCTGCCTCCAGACACACATTTCTCCTGTGAACCCCATAAAATTTCCACAGCAGATCTATAAAAACTCAACCAAGTGGACAGGGGAGAGCCCAGATAGCGGCCCTGATGGAAAACAATGATTATTTCTGGGAACATATGGCCACGGAGGGATAAGGACTCTGCTCCTCTCTGAGTAGGTCACACCACGCCACAAAAAACACAGAAAACTCACCAGGGGCAAGATGGGTCTAGGACAGGGAAAAAAAAAATAGGAATTATTCACTTTGTAGGAAAAAAGATGGATTTCCAGCAAGTCTTGTCACTCAAACTACAAAAAAAAAAAATAATGGAATTCAAAATAATTTTTAAAAAGTGGTGGTATAATCACAGGTTTTATTTGGAGTTTTGCTCTTCCTCTCCCATTACACCACAAGGAGGGATTGTCTGAGGTAAAAATCTCTCCAGACTGGCAAAGAGCCACCAGAAATTCTACCTTGCCACCTCCTTTTCGTGTTCCCACCAAGCCAAGATCTCTTTCCAGAGGCAGATCCCAATCAGCAGCGCAGACACGGCACCTTTCACCCAGGGCCCACGTCAGCCGCCCCAGGGCTGAAATAACAGTTTGTTTTCCAGCTAAATGAGTTCATTTTCACTAAATAGGTCTCACTGAGTGAGTTTTATGGAGCCAGACCATCAGCAGACACTTCCAGCTCTCCCCAGAGTTCTCCACGGCCGAGCTCGGCCTTTGGATCACTTGACCCCGAGGACTCGCTCTGCCCATTCCATCACATCAACCTGACAGACACGAGGAGCAACGTGGGGCAGGAAAAGGAGGGGGGAGTCAGAACTTCCTGCCCTCAGGTCCTAAAAATCATCTTGAGGGATGGCCACCATTTCTTTTTGTGCTCCTTAAATCCCTTTATTCATCCAGGCCGTGAGAAACTGGACTGAGCGACACGTCGTGGGATGCAACTTGGGTTTCCATTGGAAAACCCCAAGCCTGCTGATGAGCAGAGCTGAAAGCAAATAATTTATTCAATTTCCAAGCTCCGTGGTAACTTATCCTTTACTTTTACACCAGAGAGTGGCAGGAAATCAGCCTCGAGATCAGACACGTGAGCGCCAAATAATGAAACCAGCGGATCGCTGACGCATAAATAAAGTTTTAGATTTACAGGGAACAAGTCTCCCACTGTAACACGGCCAGGAGGACTTTTCAGATGTTTTTATTGTCAGCACTGGCCTAAAAAAAAAAATCCAGTGGGAATGGGAAGGGTTGGATTCCCTCCCTGCTGGCACCTCCTGGGGCTGTAGGGAGGCAGCGGGGTTAGACTCGAGGGCAAGCCTGGTTAAACCCTGTCCTTGGTGTTTGCATAACCAATGAGTGGATGCTGGGAATCATTTTATCCCAGCAGTCCTAATGAGCTAAATCATTTTGGGATCATTTGTCTCAGCGAGGATTTGTTTCCAGCTCGTCCCGCCGCCGAGAAATCACGGATCTGGTGGAGAAACCTCATCCCCACACCTCGTCCCTCACAGAGCCGGACACTGCAAGCTCAGCACTGACCAACATTGAGCAAAAATATAAACATTTGTATTTTCCTGTGCTGCTTCCAGGGCTGGCTGCAGAGGGAACGGCACCACTGAGTTTCCGCAGCAGGAAAATAACACACAGCTCTGAAATCCGCAGGATTCCGCGAGGCTGGAGCGGGATGTGGAGCCAGCCTGACCTCCTGACACCACCAACGCCAGCTCTGAGCCAGGTCCTCCCATCTCGGTGCAGAACAGCTTTTCCACAGCAATAAAAGCAGAGAAAAACCCAGCAGAGGTTGTTCTAAAGGTGTGTCAATGGTCACACCGGGGATTTCCACCCGCTTCCCACTGGGATCTCTGTGGTTTACAACAACTCCCACAGAACAAGCTCTCTGGAGCAACAGAATGATTGTTTTTTATATAGAAAATACATTTATTGTGCCGGTTCTGCCCGCTGGAAGTTCCCAATCCATCAGCCCAGCAGCTGGTGTGGCCTGAAAATGAATCTTGAAGTGATTTTAAAAAATGAACCACAGCCTGGGCTCCTGACACTGCAAAAACCAACCAATGTGGATGACAAGTGATGGATATTCCTGCAGGGACTGCCACAATCTGGGCAGGTTTTCATACCTGTCCGTGCCCATTGCCAAGTAAAAATTCCCAAAATATAGGAGAAATTATGTGGATATAGAAAAGAATTATCCAGCTCACTGTATTGGCAAATGATGTTTAGGAACAAAATTGAATAATTATTAAGAAATTGGTAATATTCCCTCCACTTTAGCAGGAAAGAGCACAAACACTGGCTATGACTGGAAACACAATTATTTATCTATGAAGTTAATTTAATTTTTAATTTAATTTAATCCAAAGCTGGGCTGGATGGGGCTTGGAGCAACCAGTGGAAGGCGTCCCTGCCCACGGCAGGGATTGGAACGGGATGAGCTTTAAGATCCCTCCCAACCCAAAATATTCCATGACTTTTTAGAGAGCAACATTTTTTAATGAACAGGGAGGAAGTGCAGGAAGCTCTTTAGCAGCAGCACCGCGATTCTCTTTAATTCCCAACAAATATAATTATTCCCTTCTCTTTCATTCGGAAAACAACTTGTGAAGAGCCCCATTTCCCGAAAGAGGCTCTCAGAAAAAATAAACAAAAATTAAAATAATGATGATCACAGTGCCAGCCTCCTGCCAAACCCCAGAGCCCCGCTGGGGAGCGGGGCAGGACCAGCCCCGAGAGCGCCTCCATCACCTCTCCGGAGCCAAAAAACACCCGCAGAACCCTCTCCTGTGCCTGTGACCCCAAAACCCAGGGAATTTGCGGGGAGAAGGGGATGTTTGGAAGGGAAGGGCGGGTTCCAAACTCGGGAGGCTCCTGGAAAACCCCCGCAGCTCCCGCGGGGGCTCATCCCGCAGCTCCCGCCGCAATCGCGGGGCCGGTTCTGCTCCCGGAGCGGAGCGAGGAGTCCCCAAATCCAGCTGGAATCGCCGAGCCAGGGCTGAGCGAAGGGAAAATGGACATTTTCCCTTTAACCCGACACAGGCACGCGTTTGTTTTGCTAAGCACGTGTCAACCCGAGCGACTTCCCGACCAAAAAAAAAACAAAACAAAACAAAACCAAGGCTCTTTCCGCTGTAACAATAGAGAAAACAATAGGGAAAACAATAGGGAATGGGAGTAGAAAGAAGGGATTTGGGCGTTTAAACAGAGCCAGGGACGTACCTTTGCCGCACGGATTTTCCAGCCGCTGGCTCAGGGATTTTCCATCGCTCCCTCGGCGGCCGGGGCAGCCCGGGAGCCGGGAGTGCGGGAGCCGGGATTGCGGGAGCCGGGATGGGGGGAGCGGGGAGTGCGGGAGCCGGGAATGCGGGAGCCGGGAATGCGGGAGCCGGGAATGAGGGAGTCGGGAATGCGGGAGCCGGGAATTCGGGAGCCGGGAATGAGGGAGTCGGGAATGCGGGAGCCGGGAATGAGGGAGCCGGGAGTGGGGGAGCCGGGAGTGGGGGAGCCGGGAGTGTGGGAGCCGGGGATGCGGGAGCCGGGGATGCAGGAGCCGGGAATGCGGGAGTCGGGAATGCGGGAGTCGGGAATGCGGGAGTCGGGAATGCGGGAGCCGGGGATGTGGGAGCCGGGGATGTGGGAGCCGGGGATTCGGGAGCAGGCTGGGCTCTCCTCCCTGCCGGGGCCGGCTCATGGAGCGGCAGTGCCCGCTCTGCTCTGCTGGGAAGGCGAGATTAGGATCTCCGGCGGGCAGGGAATTGTGCTGAGCTCCAGCTTTCCTTGGTGCTTCATTAAAAAGGAGATGCTGCGTTATTCCGGGCTGCTGCGGACAGATCAAACATTCAGCGGTTTATCCTGCTCGTCTTTGTTCCAGGAGGGGAAAAAAAATAAATCTATGGGTAGCAAAGGACGAGTTCCAAAGCGCAGGGAATCAGCAGCCGAGAAGGAGAGGAATCCTGCGAGCCGGGAGCGAGCACCATCCGAGCGTGAACCACAAACATTCCGGGCTGTGGCATTACCTTATTCCCGTTTTTCCGCTCTGCGGGGCTGCTGCTGCTCTTCCCCGGGTCACCGGGGAGCGAGCTCCAGCTGCCTGCCCCAGCCGGGAGCGTCTCCCCGGAGCTGAATCACCGCCTGATGCCGGCAGAGGCTTCCTGGAAGCTTCACCCAAGCAGAGCTCCGGCTGCGAGGCTGCGGGGTTTCATCCCGTGCCAGCTCCCAGCGGGGTTTGCTCTCTCTGCTGCCCGCAGGTTTGAAGGACGGTGCTGAGGTTTATGGCACCGAAGTCACCTCTGTGTCTCGGCAGGCTGAGCTCAAAAACCCCCGCGTGTTTCCCGACCCTGACATCACATCTCAGCTCGGTTAAGTGGCTTTTAGACGACAGGCGATGCCCCCTCCCCTGAGAATTCCGAGAGGAAATGTTGAAGGAAGGAGGGCCGCGGTTTGTACACACGGGCTGAGGTTTAACAGCAAAACTTAATTCATTTCGGGACATTAATTAGTCATGCAGAAAGTATTCAAAGCAGAGAGTATTCAAAACAGTCTAAGCACCAATTCATAAAAAAGGCATTACTATGAAATCAGTGCTGGCTGCCAGCTGAAAGCTGCTCAGAAAAGCAGGAATGCTCTTGGGAGAAGCTCCACCACCTCTCTCCCACTGCCATCCTCACTCCCAGCACACAAATCAGGGGCTCCACGGCACCACCGGTCTTTCCTGCTCCCTGCTCCTCCTGTTTCCTCTTCCAGTGTTGATGGGAAGAGCATCTCCAAAACAGAACCTGCCTCGGACAGGTCTGAGGTGCTCCTGACCTCTGGGTTTTGAGCGCTGCCACGCGTTCTCTGCTCTGCATAATTTCATTTATAATCATCCCAAAATATCCCGAGCTGGAAGGGATGTACAAGGATCACCCAGTCCAAGCCCTGGCCCTGCACAGGATACCCCCAAAATCCTCCCTGAGAGCATTGTCCAAGTGTTCCTGGAGTTCTGGCAGCCTTGGGGCTTTGCCCATTCCCTGGGGAGCAGCTCCAGTGCCCCACAACCCTCTGGAGGAAGAACCCTCTCCTAACATTTGCTCTGTTGACATAAACATTGATCACTCCCTGAAAAAGCTGCAAAGTCCGACCCAAATCTGGAATTAATCGCTTCTTATTTACCTACACAGCATCTTGGAGATGTCCATGTTTTCCTCTTAGGGTTACTAAAGCATAAATATTAATTTGAAATATTCCTCAGGCTTTTGCATGAAAAATGCTGTAGAGTTGAGCACAGAGTCAGGGCCAAGGACAGACCTCCCCAGACCACTGTGTCCCAAAATTCAGATAAAGCCTGGAGGAGGACTTGGAAAAATTGCTGGAAGGAGGCCTAGAAGAACAGCAATGAATAAAGAGGTTTGGGAAGACCTTTACAGGAATAAAGGAAGAAATGTCTGTGTGGGCAGGGAATGATCCCTGTCCTTGCCCTGCTGCAGCAGCAGGGCTGGGGTGGTTCTGGACCACGAACTGCTCGGGCAGGAGATTTGAAAGGCAGATCTGGGTGTCAGGACTGAGTCAGGGCTGGGTGTGGAGGCCCAGAGTTCGGTGCTGAGCAGGCACTGCGATGGAGAGGGCAGGGACTGGGAATTCCGTGTGGGAAAGATGCCATGGCAGCCCCAGAAAGAGACAGGGCATTGCTTGGGGCAAGAATTCCAGAATCCAGACTGGTTTGGGTTGGAAGAGAATTCCAGAATCCAGACTGGTTTGGGTTGGAAGAGACCTTAAAGCTCATCCCATTCCACCCCTGCCATGGGCAGGGACACCTCCCCCTGTCCCAGGTCATTCCAGCCTGGCCTTGGGCACTTCCAGCGATCCAGGGGCAGCCACAGCTTCTCTGGGCACCCTGTGCCAGGGTCTCACCCCTCTCACAAGGAAGAATTCCTTCCTAAAACCCGATTTAATCTCCCCTCTTTTAGTGAAAGGAAACATCTCCCTGGATTTTATCGGGTGGCAGCTGCGGAAGAGGCTGAGGCACAGCAAACACTCAGTGGTGCTCTACAGAGTGAGAGGCAGCCGACCTCAGCCCAAAAATAGATGGACAGAGAAAGACATCTCCTTTTAGAGCTGAGAAGAGTGGCCCAGCCCCTGAGCACTGCTAACGGAGGGTGGACACCCTCCTGACTCAGCCCGAGTCATCCATCAGACCCAAACGCTCACCTGACACAGGGGATTTAATAACACACCCTGATTATTTCCATATTTATCCCCACAGATCCCACGAGCAGAACAGAACAATCTGGCTGCTGCTCTCAGTGCCTGTGAATCCTCCCAGTGAATCAATCACTACAAAACCAGGAGCTTTAGTGGGGAGAAAAGGAGCAGCGAGGCTCTGAGACAGCATCGGGGAGATGAAAAAGTTTGACAGAAATGAAGAAATCCCAACCCAGAATCAGGATTAGAAGGGCTGGAAGTCTCGGGGAAGGCTACAAAAGCTTTGTGTTCCTGCAGGGAGATTAGGAGGTCAAAGTGTCTCATTGAGAAGGGGTTTAGATGAATCAATTTATTCCATCAGGGAGCAAACCCCTCCCTGCCTGTGTGTGCATGCACAGAGTGATCTCCAGCCTTTGTGTGAAACCCCATTGTGAAAACAACTCATAAAATCACATCAGTCATGAAATAAACTGCGCAGCGTTTTAAGACTCCCATGCAGAGGTGAGGATTAAAGGAGTAATTGATGTCAAGCACTGGGGAAAAAAAAACAATAAAAAAAGGTGGGTGATTCTTTGGGAAAGCCATTTCTCCCTCCTCCTGAGCAGCAGCCAGGCCCCAGGTGCTGAGGCTGAGCCCTGATTTGGGGGATTTGGGGCAGCACTCACCAGAACAGCCCAGAAAATGCTTGGGTGTCTCAAGCCAAGCTGGGAAATCCCTGAGCATCAAAAGCCAGTTACTGACAGCAATTATTAACTCAATTTAAAATATTACACGAAAGAATCAGTGCTCAGAGAGGGCACCTTGAGCTCTGCTGGTGCCAAACCCCGGGCTTGTCCTTCTGCTGAGGGACATCTGCTCCTCCAGGAATGGCTTTGAGGGCTGTGGCTCTGCCTTTGGGCACTCAGCAAAAATAGATTTTCATTTTCACACCTCTTCAGACGCTCCCTAATTGGCCAGGAATGAACCCCATCGGTGTCTCACAGCATCTGCAGCTCAGCCCTCGGGTTCTGGGCCAGCTCTCAATGGCTTTTATTCATTTCTGGTTTATGAATGCTCAGCTCTTGGCTGAGGGAGATGAAAGCTGATTTTTTTTAGTACAATCAGCTGCTGGGAAGGATTCCTCAAATTCCCCATAAACACTGGGGAAAGAGCTAAACTGGGACTGTAATAACTTCACTCTCTGTGTCCACCAGACCTAGTCTAGTCTAGCACAAAGCTGGGCTTTATCTGTGTCTCAGATCAGTAATTCTGCTGTTAAATATAACTTATTACTATTTATAGCTTTCCACTATCAGCTCCAACTAAAATGTCTGACTAAATGAAATTGGGCTGTATCCTTTTTTTAAAGCCCTTCTGCCACTTTTAATCCAATTTAAAGCTTTGCTGAAGCAAAGAGCACCCAGCATTTTGTATTTCTGGAAAAACACTTCGGTTACTGCAGGTAATCCCTGAAGGGGATTAATTCTCTACCAACTTTTGGATTTAGACCAAGATTTTGGAGGACAAAGCACCTTTGGGCTGGTAGAATTGGGGCTGGGTGTTGGAGCAGCCCTGAGGAGAAGGATTTGGTGGATGAGAGGGTGGATATGACCTGGCCCTGTGTGCTGGAATCCCAGAAATCCCAGAGCTGCATCCTGAGATTTATGACCCCCCAGGTGTCCCCTAATTCCTCCAAACCTCAGGAATTGAGGTGTTTGTGTGCTGACCCCAGGGAGCACCACCAAGAGCCAGCAGCACCAGCAGCAGAGAGTCCAAAATCAGCACCAAAATATTAAAATTTACGTCCAAGAAACACCATCAAAATACTGAATTTCGACACTTGGAGCTCAAAATTCACCCCTAAAATTCCGCCAGATGAAGCCCTTTGGGAGAAGATTCCATGGCAACACCCCTTGGAGATGAATCCCCAAGCTTTTGGTGTTTTACAGGGACATTGCAAAGGTGGGGTTGAGGTTCCTGCATGCCCGAACAGCCCCGGGTTTCACCTGGAATTAGTGACATAATTAACAGCATTTAATAACCTTCAGCAGATACTGGGAGCCAGAAGGAGCAGTCTAAAGACTGCATTTTCCAGTCCTGCAGAAGGAATAAAAGGAAAGACCCGTGGTGTTGCTGGTCTCCAGCACCTGACTACTTTCCCAGCAGTAAAACTGGAAACACGTTATTAAATCCCAGCATTTAAGGAAGGACGGGATAAACTGGGAATTCCTGTCTCCCTCATTTCACTCCAGGCTTCCTGCTTCAAGAGTCATTTGAACAGAGGAACAAATCCGATAATTATGAACTCTAATTCCATCCAGTTTAACAGCCCAACCAGCAAAGCACCTCAAAAATAAAAGGAATTCAGCACATCCTTTAATTTTCCTTGATAATTCCCAAATACAATTCCTCTTGGGCATCCCTGTGAGAGAAACTGGGCGATAGAACAAAACTTTACACACCTCTAGTTCCATTAAAAAAAAAGAATGAATACCTCAAATAAACAAGGACATATTCCAGGGAAGAGTGAGGCAAGAAAGATGGGCAGGAAAAAATAGGAATATTTCAATACAGGGGCAACAAAACATGGAGAAACAATCCCAGGTTGCCCAAAGAAGATGTGGGAAGGTGGAAATGCTCGAGGATGGGGCTGGAGATTTTGAGGTGTGTGGTCTGTTTGAACAACACCCCACAGTTTCTAAACTCCGCTTTTAACGTGGCCAAGATTTCAGCCAACAACTCACAGCGTGTTCTTCCTGCTCTGCCAGGCTTTCCTGGGCCAGGAGGAAAATTCCAGGGGCAGGGACCGAGTGTAGAAACTCCAGCTGTGAGACTTCTTGCTGGATGGAAAATGCTCCACAGAAGGAGCGCTTCTGGATCAGCAGCAGCTGGGAAAAGCACGGAATAAATAATAATAACAATAATAATAACAATAATATAATTAATGCTGCAAAAAGGGGTTCATTTTTTTCCCCACAATCTTATTTTTTCTGCCAAAGAAGGGAGACAAACCACAGGAAGGAAAGAGACCCTGTTTGCCTCTGATGGTCTGCCAGGAGCACCAGGACTTTAATTCCTGGAGAGAAAACTAATAAGGAGACGAAGGAGAGGTGGGGTGGGAGGCTTTGTGGAATTTCTGGTGGAAAATTGGGAATGAAGCTGATGGTTCTGTATTCCAGACCCTCTTCCTCTCAGATTGGCAGGAAAATGTAAACACCAGAGAGCTCCTAAGGGCTTTTGGACAACTTTTGAGGATTTCTTGCTGTTTTTCCTCTTTCCACCTGAAGTACTCCAGCACTAAAATTCATTTAGCACCGGCCACAGCTGTGGATGTTCCATCCCTGGAAATGTCCCAGGCCAGGTTGGATGGGGCTGGGAGCACCCTGGGATAGTGGGAGGTGTCCCTGCCCATGGCAGGGGTAGAATGGGATCAGCTTTAACTCTCCTTCCACCCCAAACCATCCTGGGATTCTGTAAAAATAAAATAAACATCTCCAATTTTTCCCTATAATTGAATTTCATCAACGATTTTTTTTGAGCTTAATTAAAAAAAAAAAAAAAGAAAATAAACAAAAGAAAGAGGGAAATCCATTGGGAAATCCTTTGCACATCTTTAAGAGTTAAGATGTGAATGGTCCAAACTGACATCTGTGTTCTTCCCACATTCTCAAAATACATAAAAAACCTCCCTTGCTGATGATGTCAGCTGGCTTTGAAAGCCCACAGCAGATTTATTCTTTCCTTTGGGAAAAAAAATGCACTTTGTTCTTCCTACAAGATCGTTCCCATCAGCTCCAGCGTGCCAAAAGAAGCTGCTTTGGGAAGGAGCCAGGAAGATGGAGACAATGTGGGCGACCCTAAGCACAGACTGTTTATGGGCCAGGGGAGAAAATCTTTGTGCAATTTTGGATGTCTGCATTTGCTGTGAGTTAATGAGAAAGTTCCAGAGCCTCAGAGGTCTCATTAAGAGATGTCACTCCAAGATCCCATCTTTGTTTCCTTGCTTTTCCTTTAAGCTGCTCCCAAGCTGGCTGAAAAGGAATCTTTATGAGGGAGGATGAGATAAACTTTGGGAATTTGGAGGATGAGATAAACTTTGGGAATTTGGAGGCAAAGATGGCCTGGACAGATTTGATGCAGTTATGTCACTCTTGTGGTGAGGACTGACTGTGACAGAGCTCTAAAAGCCCAGCTGTGTTTTCTTCCTGCTGTTCCAGCATCTGTTTGGGATGAGCAGAGAGTTCCTGGGATACAAATCCAGTGTCAATGCTCCAGGAGTGGGGGAGTCCCCATCCCTGCAGGGATTTCAAAGCCACCTGGACGTGGCACTTGGGGACATGGTCAGTGGTGGCCTTGGCAATGGCTGGACTCTCTGACCTCCGAGGGCTTTTCCAACCTGAAGGGTTCTGTGGTTTAAGGGACGCAATCCAGGCTGAGTTACCTGAGCTTCACAGGCAGGGTTGGATCCCAGATTCCTTGGCCATTCCCTTTTCCTCCCTCAGCCCTGGGGTCCAGGAGGAGGTGCCCAACGTGCCCCCTGTCCCCAGTGCCACACTCAGCACTGAGCCACTGCTGTCCCCTGCAGGTCCCTTTGGCTCCTGGCATCAGACCAGGCTGGAGGGGAAAGTCAGGACATTCCTTTAGGAGCTCAGCTTAGTCCTTGCTGCAAGCCCAGGCCTGGAAGCAGAATTCCAGAAATCCTGAACAGAATTCCAGACTGGTTTGGGTTCAAAGGGATCTGAAAGCTCATCCCATTCCATCCCCCTGCCATGGGACCACTCCCACTGTCCCAGGCTGCTCCAAGCCCTGTCCAGCGTGCCCTTGGGCCCTTCCAGGGATCCAGGGCCAGCCACAGCTGCTCTGGGAATTCCATTCCAGCCAGGAATTCCTTCCCAATATCCCACCCATCCCTGTCCTCTGGCAGTGGGAGCCATTCCCTGTGTCCTGCCCCTCCATCTCTTGTATATATATAATATTACATAATATATAAACCGTATTTATAACAACAACTTCACTATTTTTTCCTAAATTAACAGCAACTTCTAGGGAATTTCAAGTGAGAATTGTGGCATCACAGCTGCTCCAAGGAATCCTGTCGTCCACCAGGTGAGCAGGCAATATTTGGAAGGCTTGATAACAAAGGATAAACACAATTTCTCCTCTCTGTTCCCTCCCCAGGACCCTTTCGTGTCCCAGGCACGGAGCCGAGCTGTCTGCTCCTCGCAGAAACCAGAGGAGCTGGAAAATTGCATCAGGGCAAAGATAAATCCCTCAGCTGGGAGCAGCAGGGATGCACAGGAGCAGGGAGGAATGCGAGATGAGATCTCCCTCAAACGCTCCCCGATAGTAACTGGGCAACACAGAACTCTCCCAGCTGCACAACCCCCTGAAACCCGGCCCTTGCCCTGCAGAGGATTTGCAAAAGTGCCGCTTTCCCAATTTTGGGGGGGTTTTTTTCCCCCTTGGAATGCACAGGTATCTTAAAAAAATACTCTAAATATTCATTTAGAATGTTCAAAAGTTCCAAAAAGAACTTTTGCGGCTCTTCCCGGAGTATTCAAACTTCAGATTTAATTATTTTTTTCTCACATCTCCGCTGCAAATCTCCAATGGTGAATGTGATTTATTCCTCCCTTGGAAGTGGAAACCTGGGGGAGTCAAACCCTTTCCGCACTTTTTCCTGCCGCTATTTTTTTTTTTTTGGCACGTTTACAAGCTCATTAGCTGCCACTTGAACGATCCTGTTCCTCCAACAGCACAGTGGAAACTCATTTTCTGCGGACTGTTTTCATCCCAGAAAAATCTTCGTCACCAGGATGACGCCGTCCCGCGGAAAACGGAACGGCTGAAAAAAACATTTCAAGGCTCATTAATGCTCAGGCAAACGGCAGCACCCGTGGCTTAGGAATGGGAGAGCCAAGGATTTTAATCAGGAGTGGGAATGGGATGAAGCTCCCCAGGTCCCCTGGATCCCTGGAAATGTCCCAGGCCAGGTTGGAGCAGCCTGGGACAGTGGGAGGTGTCCCTGCCCATGGCAGGGGTGGGATGGGATGAATTTTAAGGTCCCTTCCAACCCAAGCCATTCCATGTTCCCAGCAGGGTGTTAGATTGGGATTCAAAGCAGTTCAGTCCAGCTGGCAACGGGAACAGATTCATTGGAAAGGGAGAAAAGCCCTGGTGATCCTGATCTGCCCCAATTCCTGCAGCCTCACCACCCTCCTCCTGCTTCTCGCCGTGTTCCACCTCCCTGTCCTGCCTCCCAGAGCCTTCTGCCCTGCAGGCACCCACATCCTCCCCTGCCGTGGAGTTAGGACAGGGCAGGAAAGAGAGAGAGAGAGGAAGGGGCTTAAGCAGCAGAGAAGGGAAAACATCAGAGGGAGGAAGCAGAAAGAGCAGAGCTCAAACTCACAACATCAGAGGAAGGTCCAAGGGCGGGAGCTCTTCAACCCACGGGCATTTCCCGACAGCATCAGAGGGAAAGGTCCTTAAAGGCTGACAAGGGACAAGCAATTCAGCCTGTGCACCACAGATTGATGGAGTGGGTCGGGCTGGAAAGGACCTTGAAGCTCATCCCATTCTCCCCTTCCACCATCCCACACCTCCCACCATCCCAGGTTCCTCCAAACCCCATCCAACCTGGCCTTGGACACTCCCAGTGCAGCAAAAACTCCCCAAAGCAGACTTTGAGAGCAACTTTACAGGGATGAGCAGTCCCAGCCCTTTTCCAGGGATGCAGGACACTCCAAGCAGTGTTTGGGAGTTCTAACTTGTTTTTCCAACACATTAGTGAATAATTTATCTTGTTAATCTGAAAGGCTGGAAAGAGATTGCTGTCTTAAAGATTGATGGCAGAAACTGGAGGGGGGAAGGGGAACATGAAACAAAATACCTTCAAGAGCAATTTGCTCATGCAAAGTGATTTATGGGTGATACTATATTAGTGGGGGAATTTCTGGAAGTATTCTTGCTAGATTTAGGAGTCAATCCTATTTTCCTGGGCCTCAAGTGGAGGAGCATTTTAAGAGAGGGAGAGATTGTCCCCAAATCAAACAGTGCTCACATTTGCAGTACCTGCAAATCAAAAATCCTTCCTCAGCCTGAACTGATTCATGGGTGAAGGTTTTGGTGAGTATTGAAAAGCTTTTATTCCAAAAATCTCCTGGAAATTGCCAGAGAACTGTCAATGAAGGGGTTTTATTCTTCTCTTCATGTTGTAAACCAGGCTCTGACCAAACCACATTTCTGCAAAGCCAGAGCCTGTGCAAAGCTGCTCTTAACACAACACAAGCTTCCTGTGGCAAGGAATTCCACGGGGAGGATGTTCAGGCCCTCCCCTTCCTCCAGGTGTTTGTGCCCCAAACCTGCAAACAGAAGGGAAATCGTCACTCCCATGGATTTTTGGAACTCATACCTTCAGGATCCAGCCTGGATTTCACAGCGAGAGGGAAGGCAGAGGTGGTCTCATCACCCAGAGTGAAATCAGGAGTTTGGACATCCCAAAGAATCACATCCCAAACGGGGAGGGGTGGAGGGAAAAGCTGCTTGGAAGCACAAAGCATTAACACCAATATGTACTGCTGCAGCATATTATCAAACACAGAAATATATTTAACCCACCTGATCTCCACTTAGGAAACCGCTTCACGGCCAGCAGTGGATCTTGCTTCCCTGGAATGCAAAATGCCATTTCCCCCCCTCCCAAATCCCTTTTCCTCTATGCTTGTGGAGCAGAGCCCAGCCCTGACTTCCCCCAAGCCAGCAGGGCAGCCCCTTTCATCATTTTCAGCCTCTTCCAGCTCACTTTGAGCGCCTGCACCCAGCATGAATGACACCATTGTTGGCCCCTATCAGTGCCCAGCGCTAGGGTTACACCACTTTGGGGAAATCAGCAGCTCTGGCATCACCCCTGCTCACCAGCAGCAGCTTGGGGGGGGTTAAAGCCATCCCAGGAGAGAAATAAATATGGGGAGGATGACTGAATCTCTCATTAGAGCTCCAGACACGGATTTGGGGCGGCAGGAGGAAGAGCACGACTCCCTGCACGCAGACAGCCCTCCGTGGGCTCCATCCCCGGGAATTCCTGCAGTTCAGGCTGACAATGGGAATATGAGGGGCTCCAGGCAGGAAACACAGAGCCATTGAGGCCTCTCGAGGGCTCCATCATCCCAGGGTCCAGCAGCACATTCCTGCTCTCTTAGATTTCAGCAGATACCGGGGGGAAAGGTTGAGCACAGTCGATGTAATTGCCGTGCACTTCCCAGCTTCCCTTCCCTGAGAGCAGGGTGACATCCATCCCTCGGGATCATCCCAGTGCTTCCCCAGCACGGCTTGACCTTGGATTGGAACTGAAAAAAAAGAACAAAACCAAAAACAAACAACGGAAAAACCCCAAAACAAAACAAAAAACCCAAAACAAACAAAAACCCACCCAAAAAAAATTTAAAAATTCAAATTTGTCCCCCTCTTGGTTTTTCCTGGGGTTTGGGGTGAAACTCTTGTTGCTGCATCGAGGCTGGGGACACTCAGAGGCAGGAGGACAAAGCCAGCAGAGCTTTTCACGGCAGACAAATTGCTCCGGGTTTATTTGCCAGGAATTTCGTGTTCCTGCCCGTTGTCCCCTTTGAACCCAGGCGGGATCAGTCATCAGCTTCAACCGCTCCAAAATCTGCTCTTCATGCACCTCTGGCAGCTTCACCAATAAAACCACGTGGATTAATAGAAATGATGATGATTTGTGTTCTCTCTGGGCAGCATTTCCAATTTTCCCCCTGATTTACAGAGCACGGACCAGCCTGCAAAGGTGGATTTGGTATTTGGGGGGGTGTTTAAGGTTACTTAAAAAAGGTTACATAAAATATAAACTGCAGCAACTTCAAAATTCAACCCTGTTTGTTATTGAAAGCGAGGAGAATTTTAATCACCCCCTCCCTACTTTAGCTCACAAAGGACATTTCGGTCCTTTCATGTCCCAGCATTTAAATTTTTAATGCCAGAAGTTACACAAAACTGGTTAGGATGACAAATGCCCAGCTTCTCGTACCCCCTGGCTTAATTATCTAAAAATTTATTAACATTTTAAACATTATTAATTATTTATATTTATTTTCAGATTATTTCTATATGCTGTATTTATATATTATCATCTATTTTATACCTGTTATAGTTATTTTATGGTCTTAGATATAAAATGTCTTCTAATTAAGGTAGAAATAAAATATGACTTATTTTATACCTATTATAGTTATTTTATGTTCTTAGTCTTCTAGTTAAGGTAAAAATAAAATATGACTTATTTTATACCTATTATAGTTATTTTATGTTCTTAGTCTTCTAGTTAAGGTAAAAATAAAATATGACTTATTTTATACCTATTATAGTGATTTTATGTTCTTAGATGTAAAATATGTCTTATATTTATCTACCTGTTTAAATATTATATCCAATGCATTATTAACATTTTAACATTATTCTTTAGGAGCATTTTAACACTGTTAACATTTATAACATAAAATTACATTTATTAATGGTTAATTAAATCAGGCTCATTGCCTTCTAATATATCCCTGCTGAAACACAAATATTACTTTAGAGAGAGCAAATACAGACAGAATTACACATTGACACTGCAGGAGAAGAATTAGAATTACCCAAGCACTCAGACCACTTGTTTCAGGGTTTTTTTCCACAAAATCTTTCTGAGGAGAAGCTTTTCCAGAAGTCTAATTACTGCTTAATCCTTGGGTGTAGCAGGGATTTAAAAAGCTGGATCAGGGCAAGATAAGGTTTGATGTCGTTAGCTCTGGTGAAATCTGGTGAAATTGACCAAAAATCCCCAATAAAATCCCATGAAAGAGGCCAAAAATAACATCAGGACTTGCAGTTTTGAGAAACAAATGGGATTTTTTTTAAATAGTCAATTTTAATTTATTATTTTACCTGCAGAGGCACTTCCTGGTAAAAAACTAAAGCAAGCCATGAGAATAAAACAAAAATAGGGGGGGGTTTTCTCCCCTCCAAAGTGGTTTTCCTTACAACCCTCCCAGTTTATTTTCTGAAGTTTGGGGTTTTTTTGGCAGATGGATCCTTTTGCTTCACTTTGTGAGGGAGAAGGAAACCTGAGAGTTTTTAGCCTGAGGCCCCACATTAATTCTTCCCTTTCTGAGAGATGTTGGCCTCCAGCTTTGGCCAGGGAAAAAAGCAGATAAAGCCCACGTGTGCTTGTTGAATGTATGGTCTGGGATTTGGGAAACAGAGCCCACAGAGCCTAAAAACAGCCTGAAACGAGCCTGGAAAGAGCTTTAAAAGAGCCTAAAAAGAACCTGAAAAGAGCTTAAAAAGAGCCTAAAAAGAACCTGATTAGAGCCTAAAAAGAGCCTGGAAAGGGCATAGAAAAAGCCTGGAAAGGGCATAAAAAGAGCCTGGAAAGGGCCCAAAAAAAAGCCTAGAAAGAGGCTGAAGAAAGCCTGAAAAGAGCCTAAAAAGAACCTGGAAAGAGCCTAAAAAGAACCTGGAAAGAGCCTAAAAAGAACCTGGAAAGAGCCTGGAAAGAGCCTGAAAGGGAACTGAAAAGAACCTAAAAGGAGCCCAAAAAGAGCCTAGAAAGAGGCTGAAAAGAGCCTGAAAAGAGCCTAAAAAGAGCCTAAAAAGAGCCTAAAAAGGGCCTGAAAGGGGACTGAAAAGAACCTAAAAAGAGCCAAAAATGAGCCTAGAAAGAGGCTGAAAAGAGCCTAAAAAGAGCCTGAAAGGGGACTGAGAAGAACCTAAAAAGAGCCCAAAAAGAGCCTAGAAAGAAACTGAAAAGAGCCTGGAAAGNAGAAAGAGCCTAAAAACACCCTAAAAAGGGCCTGAAAGGGGACTGAAAAGAACCTAAAAAGAGCCCAAAAAGAGCCTAGAAAGAGGCTGAAAAGAGCCTAAAAATTGCCTAAAAAGAGCATAAAAAGAGGTTGAAAAGAGCCTGAAAACAGTCCAAAAAGAGCCTAGAAATAGGCTGGAAAGAGCCTGGAAAGAGCCCAAAAAGTGCCTAAAAAGGGAATTAAAAGGACCTGGAAAGGATATAAAAAGAGCCTGAAAAGAGCCTGAAAACAGTCCAAAAAGAGCCTAGAAAGAGGCTGAAAAGAGCCTAAAAAGAGCCTGAAAGGGGACTGAGAAGAACCTAAAAAGAGCCCAAAAAGAGCCTAGAAAGAAACTGAAAAGAGCCTGGAAAGAGCCTGGAAAGAGCCCAAAAAGTGCCTAAAAAGGCAATTAAAAGGACCTGGAAAGGATATAAAAAGAGCCTGAAAAGAGCCTGAAAAAACCCTAGAAAAAGGCTGAAAAGAGCCTAAAAATAACCTGGAAAGAGCCTAAAAAGGGCCTGAAAAGGATCTCAAAAAAGCCGAAAAAAAATCTGAAAAGAGCCTAAAACGAGCCTGGAAAGAGCCCGGAAAGAGCTAAAAGAGAACCTAAAAATAGTCTAGAAAGAGACTGAAAAGAGCCTAAAAATGGCCTTAAAAGGGCATAAAAAGAGTCTGAAAAGAGCCTGGACAGAGCCTGGAAAGGGCCTGGAAAGGGCAGAAAAAGAGCCTGAAAAGAGTCCAAAAAGAGCCCAGAAAGAGGCTGAAAAGAGCCTGGAAATAGTCTAGAAAGGGCCTGAAAAGGGCCCAAAAAGGCCTGAAATGAGCCTGAAAAGGGCCCAAAAAGGCCTGAAATGAGCCTGAAAAGAGCCTTCAAGGATTTCTGTTGGGTTTCAAAAGTGCCTCCAGCCTCTTTACAACAAAAAAAAAAAAAACCAAAAAGATAAAAAACTGGAATAATCAATCATCCCAGGGCAATGAGGGGCAGAAACGCAGGGGATGAAGGCAAGGAAAGTTCTGGAGCCTCCACCAGTCCCACATGAGCACGTGGGGAGGGCAGAGGGATGGAGCTGCTCTGGGCTGAGGCACCCAGGTGGACCTAGAGATGCCTGGAACGGTGTTTAGGCTCCATTTCAGCACCAGCCTGGATACTTTTGGAAGCTTTTTCTTTTTTCATCCATCAGATTATCCTTTTATCCAAACCACTGAGACCCTTCTCCAAACAGTTACTCCCCTTTTTTTTTTCTTTTTTTTTTTTTCCAACTGTAAAATAACAAAAAAGCCCCAAACCCACTGAAATCCAGCCACTTTTACCATCTCCAAACTCATCAGGCAGTGCTGGATTGAGGACAGAGAGGTTTTCAGGATGGAATGGCAGCCAGGGCCGGGGGTCACGTCGGGGAGCTCTGAAATTCCTCGCCTTAGGACAGCAAATTCCACAGCAGCTGCAGGGAGCTCAGGGGTAATGACAGCTCTGGAGGGGCTGCTGACAGATGGGGAATTGTCCTGCTCCCTGTGCAGAGCCAGCATCCTGCTGGAGAGCAGGAATTCCCGCTGGATAAAGCTGCTTCTGGAATTAAGGTGTCTCTGGAAGCAGCACCAGCTGCACTCTCTGCTCCTCTGAGTGTCAGCGGGACTGGGATGTGCAAATTCAGATCCTAAACGGGGATGTGCAAACCCAGATCCTAAACTGGGATGTGCAAATCCAGATCCTAAACTGGGATGTGCAAATCCAGATCCTAAACTGGGATGTGCAAATCCAGATCCTAAACTGGGATGTGCAAATCCAGATCCTAAACTGGGATGTGCAAATCCAGATCCTAAACTGGGATGTGCAAATCCAGATCCTAAACTGGGATGTGCAAATCCAGATCCTAAACTGGGATGTGCAAATCCAGATCCTAAACTGGGATGTGCAAATCCAGATCCTAAACTGGGATGTGCAAATCCAGATCCTAAACTGGGATGTGCAAATCCAGATCCTAAACTGGGATGTGCAAATCCAGATCCTAAACTGGGATGTGCAAATCCAGATCCTAAACTGGGATGTGCAAATCCAGATCCTAAACTGGGATGTGCAAATCCAGATCCTAAACTGGGATGTGCAAATCCAGATCCTAAACTGGGATGTGCAAATCCAGATCCTAAACTGGGATGTGCAAATCCAGATCCTAAACTGGGATGTGCAAATCCAGATCCTAAACTGGGATGTGCAAATCCAGATCCTAAACTGGGATGTGCAAATCCAGATCCTAAACTGGGATGTGCAAATTCAGATCCCAAACTGGGATGGGCAAACCCAGATCAGTCCCAGCTGGGACCTACAACCTCTCCCCTTCCCGAAGCTCTTCTCTGCCTCTCCCAGCCAGAACAGTTGCAGGTTTCACATCCAGTTCCCACCCTGGAATTCCAGGATGAATCCCTGGGCATTTTCAGGCCCCACCGCTGGCTTTAAGGAACATTTCCACAAGCCAACTTTCCTCACGTGTTCTGCCTTTCCTCCCGCCACCATCATTCCCAAATTTCCCTGTCATTCCAGAGCCTCTCTCTCCCCAGGCAGTGCAGGGGGAGACACCACCAGCTCCCCACCCTTCCTTGCTCCTTCTCTCCCAATTCCTGCACTTTCCCAATCCTCCTTTTTCAGCAGGATTTCCCTTTTTTTCCACACTTACTTCATATTATTTTTCTTAGGTCTAACTTGAGCGTAACAAAAATTATCTTCGCTCTTCCCATTAAAAATTCCCTGTTTCAGTTCTCCTTTAAAGCCCTCTCAGACCTTCCAAGTTAAATTTACAGCCACAAGCTGAGACAAATTTTTGATGCAAAAACGTGCATCCCATATTTTCCTGGAGGATTTTTTGAATTCCCTGTCTGGCCTGAAAGAAGTTTAATACATAGAGGTATCAAGAACATGGATTATAAGAAATTAGAACATTTGAATGAAAAATAGAATGAAAAATGAAATTACAAAGGTCATTGATGGTGACATTTCAGCTGAACCCAAAACTTTGCAGGAATGTTCAGAGGGGACATCCCAGGAGCTTTTGGAAATTTAAATAAAATGGAAACAGAGCTGCTGGAGGCAGAGAAACCTGATGGCCTGGCCTCTCCACAAGTTAGAATAGGAATAATATTTTTAAATCCCTGAATATTTTGCTTAAAATTAGGGGAATAAAGGGTAATTCAACATCTTGGAGCAAGCTGGGCTTGTGGGAGGTGTCCCTGCCCTGGGAAGGGTGGAATAAGATGAGCTTTAAGGTCCCTCCAACCCAAACCACTCTGGGATTTTACGGTCTGGGCTGTTTTTTGGATATTCTGATTGTGAAACGTTCCCATTTTGGAATTGAGCATTTCTGCTGCTGAAAACGCTGAGCCCCAGCTGTGATTTAGAGCCTTCAGTCATCAGCAACTGTGACCAGTCCCCGTGAGGAAAAGTGGAATTGCTGCGTGTCAGGAGCCAGGCTGGGCTCTCCCGACAGGTTTTATGGCACTGCAGAGTTTATTTATGGCTGCAGCGGCAGGAAAAGGCACTGGGGGAAATAATTCAGGCCGAGAAAGGAATAAATTCCAGAAAGGAATGAATTGTGAGCTGGGTGTCACTCAGCTGAGCCCTCTGGCAGCGCTGAGGTTTGACGTTTAGGGCTGGAGTAGTTTTTAAGAGAAGCTTTAAACCTGGGTCTGTCAAACTTTAAACTTGGACTTGCCAAACTTTTAAACTTGGATTTGTCAAATTTTAAACTTGGATTTGTCAAATTTTAAACTTGGATTTGCCAAACTTTTAGACCTGGATTAGCCAAACTTTTAGACGTGGATTTGTCAAACTTTTAAACTTGGATTAGCCAAACTTTTAGACCTGGATTTGTCAAACTTTTAAACTTGGATTCGTCAAATTTTAAACTTGGATTTTCCAAACTTTTAGACCTGGATTAGCCAAACTGGACTAGCCAAATTTTTAAATCTGGATTAGTCAAATTTCTAAACCTGAATTAGCCAAACTTTTAAACTTGGACTTGCCAAATTTTTAAACCTGGATTAGCAAATCTTTTAAACTTGGACTTGCCAAACTTTCAAACTTGGACTTGTCAAACTTCTAAACCTGGACTTGTCAAATTTTTAAACCTGGATTAACCAAACTTTTAAACCTGGACTTGTCAAACTTTTAAACCTGGAATAGCCAAACTTTCAAACGTGGGTTAGTCCCAGCATTTTCTGCTGGAACAGAAGGAAGTCACGGAGGAATGGACATTTCTGTCACTGACATGAGAATTCTGATCAGGTGTTCCCCAGAATCTTGTAACCTCATTACTCTCCATCTAATTATGTTTAATTTTTTTATCTTCCCATACATGGATTTGGAGTGATACCACAACCTTAAATTCACAAACATTGGGTAATTCCATTTAGGAAAAATCCAGCTGTTCCAGATGAATACATATACACATCTATATGGATATATCAGACATAAATGTGAGGTTTGGGGTCTCTTCCAACCCAAACCAGCCTGGGATTCTCTGGCATTCCCCAGTTTTCCACAAGGATGACAACTTTGGAAAACCACCCAGCACCAAACTGAAGGAAACACCAAAAGAAAACCCAAACTGGGGTCAAGCAGCCCTTTGAAACTTTCCTGCACAAAGCAGCTTACCAAGAAATTATAATCAAATTATAGTCCTCCAAATTATAATTAAATTCTACTCCTCGAAAAGCAAACAACTTTCCTTTGGACAGGGGTTATTTGGAGTCCTAAATTTAGTTTAAAAACTCTCCAAGGAGACAAAGTACAAACAGCAAAGGAGAATTTTGGGGTTTAGAAAGCAACAGTGGCTACCAAGCCCTGATATCCTGGTGGGGTTGTGTGAAATCACACTGGAAAGAAAATAAAATTCAGTTTATTCTGGTTACTGCAGTGAAAAGCAGCAGCACATTTCCTCAGAGATGATGAGAAAATAAAATTAAAGCTGCTCAGCCACGGTGACCAAAAGCTCGTTCACAAATTGTGCTTTTCACGAGGACTTTGAATTTTTTAACCAAGTTTGAGGAAGTGCCAAGGCGCAGGCAGGAGCCAGCCTTGGTCCCCAGATGATCCCAAAAATCAGCCTGGGATTTGCATCGTCCCAAGCCAGGCAGGGAAAGTGCTGAGGCAATGATGAATCTGCCCCTAAATCCTGACCCCACAACTTGGAGAGGTGTGGAGAGACCCAAAATTGCCTTTCCTGGTGTAAAACACAACATTAATTTTATTCTGTCTCTCATTTCTGACTTTGGTATCTTATCTAAAAAGGTTATCTGAATTTTTTTGCATGTTTCATTTGTTTTTTCAGAAATTCTCCCGCTTCTCCTTGTCCCAAACAAATCCCAACACCCTGAATAAGACGGAAGTGCACCATGAGTAGGATTTAATTTCATTTCTCTCATCTCTTTCCATTCACATCCCACTTCCTCCATCAATGTCAAATAATTCTTTCCATAAAAAACCCCAGACACACAAAAAACCCACAAAACACGGGAAAAAAATTGCCAGGAACTCTCCCCAAAACCCAAACAAATCCACATTATTATTATTATTATTATTATTATTTATAGTTATATTATATTATATTTTTGTATATGTATATTTATGATTATATTTGTATTTATATTTATATTGCCTTAAAAAGAATAAGAAAATTAAGATACCTGGGAAAAGCACTGAAGGAAACAAGATTATCCCAGTCCTGTCCCTGCCATTCCCAGGTCAGCTTTAATTCCCAAATGAATTTGGAGAACTCTTGGGAATTCCCTTTCCTCCAGAGGTTTTGTGTTTTCCATTGTGTTTTTTGGATTTCCAGGATATTTATGGATATTGGATGTCCCCACTGTTGTTAAATCAGAAAATGGGGTTAACACCAACCCAAAAAAGGGGGGGAAAGGG
>WAAE01024389.1:0-14897 GCA_013400495.1 Nicator chloris
GTACTTTGAGCTTTTATCATCTTGATTTTATTTTCTAGACCCCTTCAAAGTGTAAGTCAGTACTTTCCAGACAGATAGACAGCTCTTCACTGACTTGTCCTTAATCATCTCTAGCCCCAGCAGAACCAGCAGCAACAGCGTTACAGCTATACTTTTGGGGAATAAGGATTTTTGCATGTGTTGATTTATTAGGACAACTTCTTTTATGTTATGCACACATTTTTTAATCCACTCCTTATCTTAATTCTTTCAAGGGGCAGATTTTTCTTTACTGAAAACAGATTCATTCAGCTCTCCAAAATAAAAGGTGTACCCCTACCTACAGGACCCAACTTATTCTATTCTCTGAAGTAGACAGGGTTATTAGCACACCAGGAGAACACCAGTTTAATAATGAAAGGGAAGATAATATTGAAATTCTCTAAAGAGAAGACATGGCATTTGAAGTGAATTAAAAGAGGAAACAAAAATTTCTTACCCATTACTGTAAGTTTTGTGCCACTGCCGAAAGACAAACCAGAGTTATACACAGTAGCAAAGTGATGTATCACAAGCTAAGAGAAGAGATGCACTGCAGCTGGCCTACTATAAGCACAAGCCTAAGAAATAATTTCTGCATTTGCAATTCCAAACATCACTCAATCTATGTCTAAAGGGGTTTGACAGAAAATCAGCTTGAAATCAGTTGTATAACCTATAGAATTCATAAAAGCATTTCCCAGATTTGTTTGATACTTTGTCTACATTTCACCCCGAGTTGTTTTTCCCACCTTTCTCCAGTTTCCATGTTACATCACTGATTTTATCTGCTATTCTCATTTTGCACATCTCGAAAACAAGCAGACATACCCAAAGGCTGTCACTGTCTAGGAACAGAACTCCTCTACAACTAGAACTTCCGCGCTGTCAGTCTTGTATTCCAAGTACTGTGATGCCTTCATTTCTGTAACTTGTGAAGTTAATAACTGAATGATACTTGCTTTGTGGTTTTCATAGTCAAATGCAGGTGGTTCACCTTTCGCAGAGGACAAAAATAAATCCCTTTGTTTCCCTTCCATGGCAGGCCAGATGTCTTGAATGTCTTTCTGGATCCCATTCAATTTTCTGATAGGTTCAAATAATCCACACAAGGAGAACCCAGAAGAATCTGTTAACCGGTCTCAGACAAACCCTTCATATCTATTAGGAAGAACTGCAGTGAGACACTGGGGAGAAGGATTAGAGGCAACCTTTGTTTTCACATGAGGCAGTCAGCAAATATGGGAGGATTTTTTAAGACAGAAAACCCCAAGACATTTTATGTAGTGCCTCTGAGAGATACCTGCTACATGTCAGAATTCTTTTTCTAACACTTGTATCACATTAAGAAAGAACCATTCTGTCATCTCTTGCAAACAGTGGTGCATCAGGAGAAGATAAGAATTCCAGCTTTGCGTGCTCGATAGGCTTTAGGTGCATCTGCAGTCAGTTTGTTGTGCTGGAAATTAATTTCAATATCTCTGAATTTCCTAGCTTGCTTCCCAGAGAGGGCAGGCTCAGTTCTCACATGATGAAAGTAAGTCCCAGCATACAAGGTCTGTTAGAGAAACCAAGGCAGATCACGCCTGCTCTGCTACGCAGTCCCCTGCAGCTGCGTTAAGAGGCTCTGCCACAAGGCTCATGCACCTATGGGTTTTTGTAAAGGCTTCCTGGCGAATGTATCATCGTGGATCCCCCTGTCCCCACAATGATACAACCAGGTACAAAAACAAATCCACCCATGACTCCACCCCCTGTTTTTGTCAACCAGGAAGGATTGCCATGACTTCCTATGCTGGTTTGGACTGTGGTAGAGTTAATTTCCTTCACAGAGGTTACTGTGGCTTGTGCTTTGGGCTTGTTCTGCAAGTACTGTTGACAAGATAGAAATGTTTATGTTAATGCTGACCAGTGTTTACACAGCATTCAAGGGCTTTTCTGCTTCTCATACCACCATGCTGGCAAGGAGNCTCTCAGTGTATCCACTATCCCTCAATTTGTAATCTCAAGCTTTTTTTCTTAGACTCAAAGAGGTAACACTTCTTTTTCTTTCTTGCTTGACAGCGTCTTCCCAGGGCTTGTGACTCTGCCTATGAAAAGGCTTCATCTAGGAGGAAGAGCAAGACTTCATTTTGCAGGCTGTCTGAAGGGACAGGAACTGATTGGGACAAGTAACAGGCAACATTTCTCTCCCTCCCTTACAAATAAGTGTCAGAGTCTTGTCTCACAAAGTGTCAACACATAGTAACCAACCTAACCAAGTCAGTGCAGCAAATATCTTTTTCATATTGCTCTTTAATGGCTTCATTTGAATCTTTCTTGATATTAAAAATGGACAATAAAGCACACAACAAAATCCATCAAAACATGGTCATTCTACTAGGAAAATCACAAATTATTTTTTCTATTATTTTCACATAGCAGAGAAGAACATATTATTTCTGATACAGCCTGTTTAGCTGGGAAGAGCTGTTAGTGTCCCAGAGAACGAAATGAGAAACATAGACTAAGCTGTAACATGTAGGACCAAGAGATAGGACTATAGAACACACATTGGACATGTCATCTTGGAATGTCCCTAGGTTGTCCTCTCTTCTACAGCAGTGAATGGAGTACTTCAGTCACTAACTATGTCTGTTCATACAGAATATTTGTTTGCATATATTGAATTCTTTCAAAAAATACATTTAGGATTTTTTTTGGCTGTCACTGCCTAAATAATAAAACTAATAGTGGAATATTATTTTCCTGCCTTGGTCTTAGTCTGCCTGTGATCTCAACACTATTTATTCAGAGTCTTAACCCATTGGACTAAAATTCATTTAAGATTTTTCTGTCTTCATCTCCAGTCTAGAGCTCTATTAGTGTCCTTACTGTCACTTACAGACTCTCTTCCATGAGGTGTCTTTCATGTAAAAAGAGGGAAGTCATCTCTCTATTAGTTGTGAAGGAGTATGTGGTACTATCAGCTCCTCAGGTCATGTTCAAAAGGCAATTTCCCAGACATGCCAGCAGAGACCAGTCTTGTTGCACCTTACTGTTCCTTTGTAACCTGTCAAAAGGAAAGGACTTTCTGGCCATGAGTTCATATAAATGTGAGTGAGAGAATAAAGAAGAGACAGATATTTAATTTTTATTTCCAAGTTTTTCATAGGAGGGTTTTTGGGCTTTGGAGGCTGTGCTGCATAAGACTTCAGACAAGGAAAAACAGGAATATGTAAGGAAGAAACATTTAGGGCTATATTTTCTAACAATTACATTCTTTTAGTGGGAGAATTTCACAAGAAACTAGAGATTGCATCAGTTATATCTGTCCTGCATTCTTTGGAGTTTACAGAAGAAGCAGGTACAAAGAAGCAGTTCATGCTACTGAGACTCCCTGAGCTTTATGGATTTGTTTTAGAGACTCTAGGAAGCTTTCCATAAGCATCTAGTGCTTTTGACCACAACCCCATAAAATTAAGCAGCAGCTCTTCTTCAGGGCATATGTGTACACTGAAAAGATATGATGGTGGAAGGAGAGATCTGATTAATAATTTGCCTTCGAAGACAGAGGCTGCTGCACTACTCTGTCTCTCTCCCCTTCAAAACATCCTGGGTCTATTGCCCCAACTTCTACCTAATCTTCTTTCTGCTCTTCCTCTGCCCCTCTCCTGTCTGTCTCACATTTTTCAAAGGCTCCATCTCTCGCTCAGAGAAGGTGGGGATTTAGTCTTAGTGTTCAACCCCCTCGCCACACCGTGCGATCGCTCGCAGCACAGAAATACGTGGCTCCATCCTTGGATGTCACATTCTTGATTGTCATCAGAGCGTAATCACTCCTCTCTCTGTTTACTTCAAACTTGGCCTCACTGTAACCATCCTCATAAGAGTTCTGACTCCATGTACTACTGCTGACTATTAACTTCAAACCATTTCTTGGAGGCTGCTGGTACCAGAACATATAGGCAAGGTTACTGTAATTCTGGTAGCAGGAAAGGGTCAAAGATTCTCCAGCTCGCTGAAGGATTTTGTCTGGCCATTGTTCAATGTAGAATGTGACCCCAACACCTGCATTAATAAGAGATAACAAGAGAGAGTGAGGAGTAGGAGCACAGCTGATGGCCAAAGGGGTCCTCCACGTAACATTAGCCCAGCATGGCCTGGATGAGAGCCCTGCTGCAGATGGATCTGTTGTCTCTCACCAGGTAAAAGAGCAAGCACAACAGCCAGCATGGCCCTCCAGCTCTCCCAGGACACTGTGCTCCTGCTCGCTGTGACACATGAGTTAAGGGAGACCGATGCCCCTCCCCTTGCCCTGATCTGTCTGTCAAGCTTGGGCAGGGGAGAAAGAAGGGATTGTCCAGCTTTGATACTTTCTTTGATGAGGCAGGAAAAGCAAAGCTAAATGTTCACGTGGCTCCAAGTTCTGCTTTAGCTTTTCCACAAGACAGTGTTCTGAGCTCCCGACACAGCTGTGGAATTTCTTGCACATCAGTATGTTGGTGGCTGAATGCTGAGCTGTCATTCCATGACTGAGAAGGTCTGGGTGTTGGAGGTCAGACAGGAACCTGGGATCAATGGATTCAGAAATGATTTTTTGACCCGTTTATATCAGTGGATATAACTTGGGCCATCTTTGCAGAAGGATTTCCAGCAAAAGTACACCTGTATTGTTTCATTCAGAAGTGTTGTTCTTCATACCCGGAGCACGATATCTCACAACCCAGAACTTGTCAGTCAGAAGTAAAGATGATAGCTCAAGATAGCAAAAGCACAAAAATCACATTGAATCATACCTTAATTTCTTCAGTTTTCCAGCCAAGGATGCACATTCCCTGCTGGTTAATCTTCCTGGGAGCTCTAATTCACTTTTATGAAAAACAAGACATCTCTGTCAGCCTTTTTTTTTCTCAAAACAAAAATCATAGCCAAACATAAACCTCATGAACACTCTGTTTGTTTCTAGCCTGCCAGATACATTCGAGTTAGCCTATTCTATCTATGGAATGTATTATATTCTATTCTCTACAGTTCTATATATAGAATCTATGTCACTCTCATTCTTTTCTGAATATCTAAAATTCAAAATTATTATTGCAACTGCTTCTTTTCTCCCTAATACTTTTAATGAAACATACAGATTTAATTCCAATGACCTTCAGTAATCCTGATATTGCATCTTGCAAACAATGGGGGATACTTCTGAGTTTTTATCTTTTTCCCTTTTTTCCTCTTTTTCTCACATTTTTCTTTTAAGAGCCTATCTGTTCACTGAAAAGATAAGACACTGCAAGGAGGAATCTGGTTAATGATCTGAACAAATCTGAGGACAAGCAATAAGACAAGAAGGAGACTTGCTGTTTCACGAGAAACTTCTTAGAATAGTGGCCTTTTGTGGAGACGCAATTCATGCTGGCCAAAGAAGTACTGCATGGGAGAAAAATGTCCTTTAGAGCTGGAAGAGGGAACTATACCCACAGAACTCACAGTGACAATGAACCTAGAGATCTCTGTGGTTTGCTTTAACCACTTGGAAATTGCACAGCTTGAGCACTCAACAGCCGTCTCATTAAATTGCTGTATGTTGAAGGTGACTGATGTTTGTTATCACAAGGCCTTATAATTGCATTTGCCACTCAAAACTAAAAATGTACAAGAACTGAGAAACAGAAAGGATCCTTATTCTGTTGTATTACCAGACCTGAAAAGGTGGTTTGCAATGCTTATGAAAAGGGTCTGAACTAGGACTGTAAAATGATTTTCAGGAAGAGGTAACTTACTAAAACAGAATTAAAAAAAACACAACCCAAACAAAAAACTCAAAAAAAACCAACAAACGCACCCCAAAGTCAGCACCATAGTGCTTCTATTGCTTCAGTATTCCACCATGAACTAGTTTTCCTGAAACTTTCACAGGGCATTTGGATCAGCAGTAATAATTCAATAATTCCAGGCAGCATCAGCCTGTGTTTTACAAAGGTGATCTCTACAAAATGATCAGAGGCTGAAGAACAAAAGGGACTCAGTACATCCCGGCTATGTGAGAGACAACACTTTCCCAGTGCTTCCATGCTGTTTGTCTGTACCCTGACATGAACAGGGAGGAGAGGATGGACCTGAGGATGTTCTGAGGAGCAGAGGAATCCTCCTTGAGAGCAAGGAGTGGTGTGTTACATTTGCTGCTGAGCAGTCCCTGAAGTCAGGAGAATATTGGCTACCAAGGTGTCACAGGTCTGGATTTCCCTAGCCCAGAACACTTAATTTTCTTCCAGAGCACAGGTATGTTTACGTAGTATGTTTGATCAGGAGATTGGGATTCTGGCATGAAACTGAGTGATCTGTCTTGGCACTGCAGGAGTCTTCCAGCAATGTTGGTGACGTGGAGTGTGAGGATCCTTTACAGGACATGCTCCCAGCTGATTCCTGCTCCTTGCTCTCACCAGCTATTCTTATCCCCTCCTACTCCTTTTTTGCTGTGATCACAGTGTGTGTCACTTCAGCATATCCATATCCAGCTTTGCCACATCATGGAGCAGCACAGTACATTTGCTACCTGTGATAGCCAAGTTCTTCACATGTCATGTCCTCCACAGGAGCATATGAGACAATTGCTTCATGCTCAGTGGTAGATATGCAGACTGTCAAGGCCACACCCTAAAAACAGAACCCAAAATACTCAGGTGTATAGCCACACTTTCTTAAAAACACTTTTTGCTCTTTCACATGCTGTTTGCCTTCCTTTGGAGAAAAGGTAAGTCCTAGGTTATGCAATAAAAACAGGAGCATGGACAGGCAATGGCAGGTGAGGGAACCCTAATAATACCCTGTCCCCAGCTCTCCCAGGTCCACCACAGAAGAGCAAGTAGTTCATCAAAAGTTCACCTCTGCAGGCAGTGGAGACAGAGGCAAAATGGGAGGAATTTTCTGCCTTCAGCTGTTCCTCACAAGTAACAGCAGTTCTTTGTGGTTTCTTTTCGCTGCCTATGAGGTTTTGCCCTGAAGGGATGCCTGAGTCCAGCTCAGAATGGTATGAATTCCTGTGGCAGGGAAGAAAAGGATCCTGCAGTTAAGCAATGTGTGAAGCAGGTGAATAAAATGCTGCGGTCCACACTGTTGTTTGTAAAGATGCCAAAGGACTCCACAATGGGAGATGTGCGTGGCCCGCTGGGTGTTTTCTTCCACTGTTACTGGTCCCATCCTCCTAAGTCTATAACCAGGGGCTGAGCTCTCCCCACACACCAATCACTTTCTCATTGGGCACCACAGTTCTGTGCACATCATGACTATATGGTAGAACTTTGAATTCTCTGGCTGCTTTGTACACTTTTTCCTGGTGCTGTGGGAGAATCTGTGGGGAACTAGTGGCCTGGAGCATGACTGTCCTTCTGTAGTACTAATTATCAGAAATATCTGCTGCCTTATCTAACCATACCAGCCATGCCTCAATTCTTTATGCTGATCTATGGGTTGTATTTCTGAAGGTCTTTGCCTTCGAAGCCAGAGGCTGCTGCAGTGCTCTGCCTCTCTCCCCTTCAAAACATCCTGGGTCTATTGCCCCAACTTCTACCTAAACTTCTTCCTGCTCTTCCTCTGCCCCTCTCCTGACTGTCTCACATTTTTCAAAGGCTCCATCTCTCACTCAGAGAAGGTGGGGATTTAATCTTAGTGTTCAACCCCCTCGCTACACCGTGTGATTGCTCACAGCACAGAAATACGTGGCTCCATCCTTGGATGTCACATTCTTGATTGTCATCAGAGCGTAATCACTCCTCTCTCTGTTTACTTCAAACTTGGCCTCACTGTAACCATCCTCATAAGAGTTATGCCTCCATGAAGTACTACTGGCTATTAACTTCAAACCATTTCTTGGAGGCTGCTGGTACCAGAACATATAGGCAAGGTTACTGTAATTCTGGTAGCAGGAGATATTCAAAGACTCTCCAGCTCGCTGAAGGATTTTGTCTGGCCATTGTTCAATGTAGAATGTGACCCCAACACCTGCATTAATAAGAGATAACAAGAGAGAGTGAGGAGTAGGAGCACAGCTGATGGCCAAAGGAGTCCTCCACGTAACATTAGCCCAGCATGGCCTGGATGAGAGCCCTGCTGCAGATGGATCTGTTGTCTCTCACCAGGTAAAAGAGCAAGCACAACAGCCAGCATGGCCCTCCAGCTCTCCCAGGACACTGTGCTCCTGCTTGCGGTGAGACACGAGTTAAGGGAGACTGATGCCCCTCCCCTTGCCCTGATCTGTCTGTCAAGCTTGGGCAGGGGAGAAAGAAGGGATTGTCCAGCTTTGATACTTTCTTTGATGAGGCAGGAAAAGCAAAGCTAAATGTTCACGTGGCTCCAAGTTCTGCTTTAGCTTTTCCACAAGACAGTGTTCTGAGCTCCCGACACAGCTGTGGAATTTCTTGCACATCAGTATGTTGGTGGCTGAATGCTGAGCTGTCATTCCATGACTGAGAAGGTCTGGGTGTTGGAGGTCAGACAGGAACCTGGGATCAATGGATTCAGAAATGATTTTTTGACCCGTTTATATCAGTGGATATAACTTGGGCCATCTTTGCAGAAGGATTTCCAGCAAAAGTACACCTGTATTGTTTCATTCAGAAGTGTTGTTCTTCATACCCGGAGCACGATATCTCACAACTCAGAACTTGTCAGTCAGAAGTAAAGATGATAGCTCAAGATAGCAAAAGCACAAAAATCACATTGAATCATACCTTAATTTCTTCAGTTTTCCAGCCAAGGATGCACATTCCCCGCTGGTTAATCTTCCTGGGAGCTCTAATTCACTTTTATGAAAAACAAGACATCTCTGTCAGCCGTTTTTTTCTCAAAACAAAAATCATAGCCAAACATAAACCTCATGAACACTCTGTTTGTTTCTAGCCTGCCAGATACATTCGAGTTAGCCTATTCTATCTATGGAATGTATTATATTCTGAACCTATGTCACTCTCATTCTTTTCTGAATATCTAAAATTCAAAATTATTATTGCAACTGCTTCTTTTCTCCCTAATACTTTTAATGAAACATACAGATTTAATTCCAATGACCTTCAGTAATCCTGATATTGCAGCTTCCAAAAACTGTGGGATACTTCTGATGTTTTCTCTTTTTTCCTCATATTTTGTTGTTATCCCTCTCCAATATTTGCCTGATGCTCTAGAGAGATTTTTATGTTCACTTGGCCTCTAGACATTTATATAAAAGGCATATTCTGTCTATGAGCCTGGCAATATTGTACTTTCTTTGGGCCTGAGGCTTAGTACCTGAATCCTCCAGGATTCAGAGCAGTGGAAATCTCAAAAATTTGGTAGTGAATATTCCCTGTCTCACTTTTTAAATCCCTCTTTTTAAGGGACTTAACAGAAATTACCTGAGAAGCTATAGCTTCTTCCCAGTCAGGAATGAAAATGCATTTTATATGATGTATAAAGGTTTTGTATGATCTCCAGCATCATGGGCACTTTGCATCTAAGAAAAAGGGCTTAGCCAGTTCTGGGGTTTTCTCCGCAGAAATTATTCCTTACCTGTGCTGCCATGAGGTTGAGGCAGTTTCAGTGACTTGTCAAGGAATTGCAGATGATATGGACCTTTTTGGTTTTTTAATTACCTTCCATGACTTTTACATTTTTCCTTGAATTTTTATGCTGTTTTCAAAGTGAATACATCAGTTAGCAAATAATTTTGAACAAATTTAATATATTTCCATATCCTTTTATGTTTCAATACTGATTATGCTTTGATGCATATTTTTAGCTTTTACTTCTCACAAGCTTTTCTTCTTTTTATGGAAGGTTTATTTTGATTTTACTTGTTCTTAATTTGATTTTATTGACATTTTGCCCCTTGACCTTACTGCTGGGATGGGACACTTGTAGACACTTCCATGGGCCCTGCTGAGACAGTTCCATAGGACACTGCTGCTTTGATCAATGTCCCAAAATGCATGCCTTTTGCATGAAGACAGCACAGGATTTTTAGTTTGATTATTGTCTGTCATGCCAAACCTGTTAAAAGCCTTTTTTTTCCAGTAGTAATCAGATCTTAAATCCTGGAAGGAGAAACTGTTTCAGAGACTTGATGAGAAATGAAACAGGTTGTGGAGACTGTGGGAATTAATTCTAAGATTGTTCTGTGTAAGAACTCTGAGACAAGGCAAAATCATTTCAATGCAGTTGGGCTACACCTTCTTCTTTAATCACTTACATTAGAATTTATTACTCATTCCACGATGAAGATTTTTATTCAGATTAGCTTTTCCGTCTTAGGAAACAAAAGATGGTTGCAGACTCTCCAAAGGAAGGAAGCATCTGGATGTAACTCAGGACCTCTAGTGTGTCTCTCGGGAATTGCTGAATATGTTACTGCCTTTTGAAGGGTAGCTAAACTAACAACCCTTTCTTTTTTCAGTTCAAAATGTCTCATTCTTTCAGTCTATTTTCTTTGAAGATTAAAGATGAAACAAGGGAAAACAAAAAAGTACCAAGATAAAGGCAGGTATGGTCAGTCTTCCCAAGTAAGACCCTGAACTACTGTACTTGGGGAAGAAAAGATGCAGAAAAGTGGAGGAATACGATTATAAAATGGGCCACTCACACAAAATAAACAGGATGCTGGTGAGTATTCTTGTCTGGCTAAGCTTTGTACTGGCTTAGCTCGGTGTAATCCCTGTATTACTAAATTCCATTTCTAAGTACTTACCTGAGGGAGGAACTGTCTATTCTATGTGCATGTGTTTTGTGTCTGGACATGTAAGGGCTAGGAGCATTCTTGTAAGAAAGCTGTGCACTAAGACCAGTTTAAAGGCCAACACAATTCATGCACCCCCTAGGAGGTGTCCCTGCCCTTGGACTTGTACTTCAACATGAAGAAAAATTTCCATCAGGACAGTGACACTGTGCGTATCAGTCCTCCAGGGCCCACAAAAAATTAATCAAGAAATGGAGTCAGACCATAGGCACCAGCAGCTGGAGAGACCAGAGTGGGTGAACTTAAGCAGCAGACATTGGAGTAGGGCCACAGGCAAGAGGGGCCCTGTGTTCCCCATGCTGGCAGCAGGGGAGAGGGAGGGTGTGTGAGTGTGTGATCACTAGTGAACGTGAAGCCAGACTATCTGGCAAGCAAGTCAGGTGACCCGGGCTCCAGGTGTGCGTCTCTAATGGCAAGAACAGTGAGAGGTGGTAACCAGAGGGAGCAGGGGAGTCCCAGGCTTTTTTTGGAGAGGGAGCTGTGTGAGGGGGTGTGTGTGGACATAACAGCACCTGGAGTGGGGCTGCAGCACTTGGGGGCTCAGAGGTCCAAAGGCTGGGACATGTGGTGACTGGGATCCAGTGACAGCCACCGGACTCAGTGTCTAAGCATGGAAACCTGTGGAAAGCTTGCACACTGTACATGTGTATACATATATTTCCCACTATTGAACCCTTGTCTAGAACCCTGATTTCCCACTGTGAACCCCAGCCAGAGAGGGACAAAAGATGAGGCCATCGGTGCTGTTTCTGTGGGTGCATCTGTGTTGATCCATGTGTTCAGCTGTGTATACATGTATGTATGCTTGGGATTTATCTGTATAAATACTGGGGAGACATTCTCATTCTTATTGCCAGCTGGGCCAGGGGGCCTCAAGCTGTGCCAGCCTCCCCTCTGTCACCCCAGCCTAACACTGAGCCTTGGGGGAAAACTGTGAGATCTCCCCCCTAAGGGTAAAAGAGACCATAGAAGAGTTATGACAATGAGGAAAGGGCTGAGGTATGCTGCCCACATGAAACAGAACCAAGGGAATAAGGAAAAAATTCCTACTGAAGAGTGTTTAACTGGGAACAGTAAGTACTGGCTTAGAAGGGTGGATTGTGCTGGATTTGGAAACTAATGTCATGAAACAGAGCATCAGGCAAAGGTGATCTTCCCTGTCCCAAATGACAGAGAAAAATGCCTGCTGCAATGCGTGGAAGGCACTGACAACCCGTTATCAGACCTACATGTAGGCTAAGTGTGTAAGCTCTGGACTGGGACTGCATACAAGTGGTGACAGTGAGCATCAGATGGCTCTTTAGTTTTAGGGGATTTAAGGCATCTCAGGCCAGTTCCTTTCAGTAGTCTGCACTAGTACAGGAAGGTTCTCCAGGGCCAATTCTTTGCAGACAATTCTTAGAGAAATCCTTCCTCCTCAGGCTTGTCATCCCTTGCCCAGTCAGACTCATGCTGCTCCTTTACAGCTCTCACCCCCAACCAGGCCAGTCGAATTCTATTTCTAATGGAAGCAGCGTGTCTGCTTGTTTGGTGAAAGTTCCCCTTCCACATCCATTCTATTTCACTGTGCCAGCCTTGCTGGCTGCCACCTCTAAACGTCTTCCCAAGTTTTTCAGACCATCTGACTTTCCACATCACTACCTTTACACTTTTTCCAGTCTTCCGTTGTCTTCCTTTTTGTTTCCCAAACTCTCCATCCCATAATTTAATAGCAAAGAGTCGGCTTCTAGGTTTGGAGATGTCAAACAATGGGGCACACAGACCCTCCAGGGAAGGTTCTTCAGGCTGCTCTCTTACTGATCATGCTGGATGAGATGGATTAAATAAATACTTTCAAATCTGATGTCCCCCATCTGCTATGTCCTTTCAAGGCCCTTCCTTTCTGATCCAGCCATTTGCTAAAGATTACTTGGATACTGTAAGTCTGTTTCTTGGATACTTGGAGTCTGTTTCCCACCTCAAAGGCTGAGGCTTTATATCCTCATCTGTCTCGATGTGGGACCCCTGTTCTTATGATTTCCCTGCCCTTCTTCCTAGTACCATGCTCTTTTCTTACTTTTTATTCCCTCAGTGCCTCTGGCCACAGTCATCCAGAATCCCTTCCCAGTTCCTGAGCTCAGGCACTCTGAAAGAAGTCACAACTTTCCTCCTTCACCCCCCACCCAAAAATTAACAAAAACCAGAGCAGCTGCAAGGCAGTGAAGAAATCAGAGAGGACATGAAGGGTCTGCAGAATCGGACACTATTGGACACTGGACTTTATAGCAAAATGTAAGAAACCCCATGTGAAATATTTTTTGACAGTACTAGAACAGTGTCCTCCAAAAATTCTTCATTCAGTAAGGTATTTTTAAACACATACACCCAGTATATGTGCATTTAGTAGCTGATAATTAGAGACCTGTAACACTAAAGTTCTAATGCTTCCACCTCACACCTCAGTGCATCATCTCGCCCCCCACTTTGAAGACTCCTGCACAGGAACATCATAAGCCAGCAGCCTGTCGCTGAATATGGGTTACAGATACAAAGTCTAGAAGATGCACAGCCTTTCACCAAACACTCTCCTGGTCCCCCGGCAACTGAGGAGTTGATGTTCCCAGTCCTAGGTGTGCCTGTCCAGGAACACTTCACTGCCAGGGGACGCTTGGGAAGAGAGGAGCAATTGTTGCTCCACCACGAAACTCTGTGAGATCGCAGAATCACAGAATATTCTGAGTTGGAAGGGACCCACAGGGATCATCAAGTCCAACCCATAAGTGAATGGCTCATAAATGGACCAAACCCATGACTGAGATGTAAAAGGACTAAGCTGAGAAACTTTGTGTTTTATGCTTGTGGGAAGCTTTACCTCTCTCAGCCCATAGTCTCAACAGGTTTCCTTTTCCCAGGATCTTGCATCAGCCTGGTCAAATGTATTTCCTTTATCTGAGTCCTGTGATGATACAGCTGACCAAAATACTTCAACTAGGAACATGGAGTTCCAGAAAAACAAGCTGCCATTTCTTGTCCATTGACAATACCTAACACAGCTGGCCTTCAGTCACCAGTCCTCCCCCTCCTATGCCCCTGGAGCCCCCAGCTTTCTACTGCAGCATCACTGCATGAAATGAGAAACTTGTTGGCATCGATTGATGTACACCCTTGAGTGTATTCTTTGAAGGATACTATAAAAAACACTTTAGTGGGTCTGTGGGATGTTCAGCAGCACGGAGCAGAAAGAGTTATTTATGTTTCAGACAGGGATTCCTCCTCCTAAAGAAAGAAAGAAAGAAAGAAGGGTCATCAGAGGGTGTTGTAATTTCCACTGTAATTCACAGGGGTCTGTTCATCCCCCACAGTTCTCATGGAAAGGCCTGAATGGCTGCTCTGAGACTGCTTGCTGGATGACCTCTGAATCATTTGTCAGAAACACCATTTGCCTTCATTTGACATCAGTTTGCCCCATGAGCAGGGCACACACCATGGAGTTCTGGGCTTCATGAGAGCCTCTAGAAGGGGTGTCAGAGAGGCTGTTAGGAGAATGAGAGGGGCTTGGGTAAGGTGTGTTCACTAGATATGTGCCATCAAGGACTTAGGAACGCAAGAGCCACAAGAGCTATGATCCAGATCTTTGGCTGTGAGCTTTAGCAGTAGCCTGGGAAGAGGAAAGGAGTCTCCACTCGCTGATTTAAGCAAGTAGGGAACCTGAGAGATCGTGTTCTTCTTGGGGATTATCGGCCAGCCCTATATGATGCACTTCCTGCTATTAATAACTAATAGGTTAAAGATCAAAGTAGATTAAATAAGGAACAAAGAAAAAAAAATAAAAATCACCAAGATAAAGGCGGGTATGGTCAAGATTCATGATTCAAGTGCTCACTTGCTAATTCACCTGAAATTTGTGTGGATATTAAACAAAATGTAAAACCCCATGAAAGCAAGGAAAGGGAAACAGTCATAGCCTAAAGGTTACCTTACAGGATACGAGAGCTATAGCTCAGGAAAAATATTGTTCTGAAACGTCGGTCAGCTTCTATGCCAATGGAATGTTTTAGACAAAGAAATTAGAAATCCACAGATTGAGTGAAACACTAGAGTAAACTGGAAATTTTTCTTGCCCCACTTAGATATGATGGGATTGGACAGCTTTGGT
>WAAE01024391.1:0-10307 GCA_013400495.1 Nicator chloris
GACACACAGCTTTTCCCAAGGCAAACACAAGATGATGGACATTTCACACTTAGCACCACATGGCCTCCCACAACAACAAAACAGCAGTAACAGGCACATCCCCCCAAAACCTGGATTGTCTGCACTGCAGCATTCCACCTGCTCCTGGATCACTCATTCCACCAGGCTTGGCTATGCTCCACAGTATTCAGCTGGGCTTGGCTGGGCATGACTCAACTCAGATCCTTTCAGGTCAGTGCCCACACGTAGGCTGGGTTCTCTGCTTGGAATTGCATTCTCCTGAGGGGTGGGAAGGGACAGGCAACAGTGAAAGAGGGACAGAGTCTGCAGTGTTGTTCCCCAAGGAAGAAATGGAGTAAAATGGCCCACTTCTGGTGTACATTCACCTTTTTCTTCCCTTTGAAGCCAGGACCAGCCAGTGATGACATGTTCGGCACAGAACGGCAACCAAGCCACACCCACAAGGCTGTAGGGTCTGCCCTTTCTCAGCACCTGTGAGCAAAACTAGGATGTTCATTAAGAGTTTTTTGTATTTAAATGCTCCAAGTGTTTACATATATTTTGACCAGTGTAGAATAGCTTTTCTTTTAATTAGAGATTCTCATTCCATAAAGGATAACATTGCAAGCTAAAAAAGAAAAGCATGAAATTTTCTGTGATGACACGGCATTTAATAAAAGTAGAATAAACAGGTTGGAAGAAACCTTTACAGATAAAGTAATCCAACCCCAACTGAGGACCTAGCGTGCCTTCTATTTTATTAAGGTAACTACTTCTTATAACCTGTCACCTACAGATGCTGCATTACTTACTCAGATAATCTATTCCTATGCTCAACCATGCTCAGCTTTAAATACTTCTACCTGATGTCTCCTTTACCTCCTCCTTCCTTCAGTGAAAGCCTGTTACTCATCACTATATCTGCAGAGAATAAGAAGGATGGATTATGCCTTTTCTTCCTGCCACCTTTTTTGTTTTTGAAGATGGCTTCTATATGTCCTCTCAGCCTTCTTTTTTCTAGACAAAAAAAATCAAATCCTTTTATATAGGTCAATTTTCATGGAGTTCTGGTCATTCTCAGTCCAATATCATTGACATTGATATATGCCACTTTGCTGCATATTGACAATGCAGCAGTAATCAGCTTCCAAAAGATGATCCTTCCTCACTGCTTAGTGGCTAGCTTCCATAGCTGGTTAAAAACTCTGAACTACAGCAGTAATAAAGAGCACAGTACTGATCCACACTTTTCTACTCTATCAGGATAATACACTTATTCATATCATAATGTTATCTAAGAAAGACAGTGGATGTAGATATTAAGATAATTCAATCAATATGAACATAATTCTTATGACTTGCTATCAGATGCAAAATCTGGTTTCATTACATTTTTCATCAAACAATTTCAGAAGACATTCCAAATTATTTTTTAATTTAACTTTTAGATTTATAAAAATAAAGTATCTGGTACAGATTATGATTAAAGGAGAGATAATACTCTAAAACCACAAAATAAAGATCACCATCAAGGTGCAGTACACCTTCATAACATTGTTTCTTCAAGAAGTAGTTTATTTTGACAGTGCAAGATTAACTCTCCTGTTTAAAAATAACTCAGAAGACATTGTCCCCACATGAAACCTAAATCTCTGAATAGAGACATAACCACCATAGACAATAATTTGGTCAACCAAAATTCTGAGGAAAAATAGATTTACTGTGTAACAAATATTGCTTTAAAAAACCAATTATTGGTTGCCATTAAAATAGTAAGAGAAGATACAATTTAGGATTCAAAGTACTTAAACTACTTAGGGAAATCACACCAAAAGTTCTGAGCAGCTCCAACAAAGAGCTGTGCTCTCAGACTTTCAAACAGAAGGATCAGTGTGTTTTAGTATATATCTACCTATTTACTAGGGCAAATTTGCATGTTAAAAACACTGCTGAAGTAAGGACAAGGCTGATTTTCTAAAAAAGAAGAAAAATAAGGATTTGTATAAGATGTAGGAGGTACAAATCAGAGGAAATGTGTATGCTGGTAGCCATGATAATCTGAGGGAATTAACTTTGATTTTTAAATATTAATACTCTATCTCAAAATTAATCTGATCCACTGAATCAGAAACACTTTACATGGAGACACAAGCTATTCTGGGATATTCAGAGTTGCATCTCTGAGCAGCAGCAGTGATGACTTACGTCTGTAACAGACTCAGAAGCTCTACTGTGATGGCTGTTTCAGGATTCCTGCCCATCCTAATCAAAATTGATGCACATAACTTGTCCACTAGCATGGCCATCTGTTAGTGTGGCATACTGCCCACTCAAAAGGTATTATGCCAATTTCAGTGCTCCAGGCTAAGATGGATTTAGAAGGCAACAAACAGAAACAACATAGTGCATTAAAACCATTGAATAGCAGTCTATCCTTTAGGAATCCTTTAGCAAGGGCTTGCAAATTATACCTGATAGCAATCTGTGTTATAACCCATATCTCCTGACCTGAACTGGAGAGAGAATATCAAAAGAGCTCCAGAAAATGTCAGCAGATTCCTGTGCTGCCAAACAGCCAATAGATGAGGGAGGTGATTTCCCCCTTCAACACAGTGCTCATGAGACCACATCTACAGCACACATCTGGTGTCCAGGTCGGCCTCCCAACTGATCAACCAGATCACAAAGCTGGAGCAGAGGCAGGAGCACTTGCCCTGTGATGGAAGACTGAGGAAACTGGGCTTATTCAGCCTAGAGAAGAGGTGGCTTAAGGGCAAATTAATAGCAGGCTTTCAGTAATCCTGGTGACTCTGAGGAAGACAAAGCCAGGCATTTTGCAGGAGTACATGGTGGGAATATGAGAAGCAAGGGTCACCAACAAGAACAGAGAAGGTTCTGAAGGGGTGTGGAAAGAACCATTTTGACTGTGATGATGGCCAAGCAGTTGGATAGGTTGCTGAGTTGTGAAGACTACATTCTTCAAGGCTATGAAAAACAGACTAGCTAAAGCCCTGAACAGCCTGGTCTGACCTCAAGTCAAACCTCCTTTTGTGAAGGATGCTGCCCTAGAGACCTCCTGGAATCCATTCCAGTCTGGGTCATAAAGCAATCATTCACACAATCAGTAAAGAAAGTGATGCTCTTTCAGAAGATACCTTAGACCATCCAATTTTATATTTTTGTCTATCTTGCATCAGAAAATAAAAGTTTCATTAAACTAGAAGAAAAATGTCCTTTTATAGAACTTCCTGCAAACACAATAAATAAATAATTCGGGGTCCTGTCTCATTTGTATTAATGTAAATGTAGAGAGCCTGGCTACTTGAGATTTGTATTCCATGAAACCTCACAGACAAATCCTGACAAATCAGATTTCCCTCTGATTCCTTTACATGAGCAGTGATCGCTACTGAGACTAAAGAAACACTCTGATACTGGAGGGTGTAAAAATATCCGTGAAGAGGACACAGCTGTCACTGAAGCATACACAGGGCTGATTAGCTACTATTAGTCTATGGTAAAAACAAATCTCTATTAGATTCTCATTTTAATAAGTAAAACTTCAGCAAGTTATACCTCAGTTAAGCAATTCACCATCACTCTACAGATGTATTACTGTAAACATACATAAATATACACACAATGAAAATGAAAAAAATGAAAGTAATCACCTAAATTGCATCTTGCTTTTAAAAAAATCTAATTTCCCTGCAGTTTGCACATTTTTATTTAAATTGGATGGGAGATATTAAACAGATTAATTTCAGTTGCAATGGAATTAATTTTCTTGTATTTTTTAAGTCAATAGTATTGGGGAGCAAAATTGAGCTCATTAGAAAGCAGTTAAAAGAGTAATACAATAAGCAGATAAAGTATATAAAAAAATAAAACAAAGTAGTTCTCACATAATTGGCAGTCCTGTTTCACCCTTGGTAGAAATCTTCCAGTACCACAACAATGGGAACCCAGGGCCTGCTCTTCCTCCCAATTGTAATTCAACATTTAACACCATGCTCTGCCTCACAAAAGCCACAGCTGAATTCTCACAGATGAAGAATTCTGGAGGGTAATGTTTTTGTGGCCAACAGTTTCATTTGGTAGCTGTTTCCAGATCAAATACAACTGATTTTTTTTTCACAATCTGAATCCTAGCCATAATCTTAGCTTTAATTAAAATACTAACCTATGACTGATCCATAGGTCTGGACATTTCAATCATGAAATCTTCCATAGGAAAGAAGAATCATTTATTATTCCTCATGTTATTTTGAGAGTCTTTTTTTCAGTTCTGCTCTCACCAGAACTCTGGGCTTCTTCCTAGACGCCCTAGACTTTCCTCAGACTGTAGATTCCTTGGACAGAACTCCTTCAGCACTGACTTTTCAAATCAGTCCCAAATTGAACTCCTGGATTTCTCCTTTTCCTAATCTAACCAAAACCCTGATATTCACACTATATGCAATCCTAGAAACCTTATATCCATTAATTTCTTGATGTAAGGGCTACTTTGGCTGCCCTAGGTTTCTGGCAGCACCCCTGCTATAGTTGGGTTTATTTTGCTCAAAGAGAAAGCAGAATTTCAAGATTAATGTTAGAGCTGAGAAATGAGAAAGGTTAGAATTTGATCTGGAGTAACCAGAGCAGGAAAGAAAATCCTACAGGACAATGTGACAAAATGTTTGCTCTGGGAGAAATCAGGTTAGGGTTGACAGAAAGAGAAAGCTATGCTATAGATTGGCGCAATTTTGGCAGGGAAATGATCCCTTGGACAACCACGCTTGTAAAACAGGTTGTCTGTTATTCAGAGACTTCCTCCTGTGAAGTGCTGAAAAAATAGAATTCAGATGGTGAACAAAACAGATTTCAATCTGTTCTCAGATTTGTGTAGATGGAATTTGCACAGGCATTTGTTAACAGCTATAGCAAAACAAACAGAGAATACAGAATTATTAGCTTTGTTCAGCATTGTACCTTTATTGTTTATTCCATTTTAAAATATAGCTTTCCTAAAACTCAGATTCCCCAAGATGAAGATCTTTATATCTTTGATATACCCATAAGTCTGTGACTCTTCACCATAACGTTTAATTTCCAACCAAAGATTTTCTTGAAAATGGTCAGGTGATGGGAAGGTATTTAATAAATATCCATGGAGAAATGGATAATTTATATAAACCAAATTTTACCCCAAGGAAGAACAAAATTAATAGACAGTATCACTTTAACAAATTTAAATTTCTAGATTGTATATTAGAGTTAAGATGTTGTTTTCATCATTACCTCTTTTGCAATGATTAAGCTGTGTATTATGAAAATCATCCATTCTTTTAACTAATTTTATATAAACTGTCTTAAGATTTGACAACTCAGTTGTGCCTCAATAGGTTCCTCTAGTATGCAACATGAGTATATAACAATATTTCTTCCTAAATTATCGTTCCCGGAATTCTCAATTTCATTATTTCTAGTTTCCTTATTTTATGAAGGATTGAGCATTTTCAAACTTAGTTTTGCGGGGGCGGGGGGGGGGGGGGGTTTGGGTTTTTTTCCAGTTGGTTTTGTTTGGGGTTTTTTTTCTGAATTGATCTTTATTTTAGACAGATTATTTCTCTGCAGTATATTAAGAAGTTGCACTAGGAAGTTTTGAATTTATCTTTCTGATTCATGGGAAATGTTTTTGTGGTTTTGTTGGTCTTTTTGGTTTTTTGATATCAAACAGTCCTACTGTGCCATACTGAATAACAAGAATAATTTGAATATACATGTGAGACTGGTTAGAGTTACAATGCAAAGAATTATATTACAACGGAGAGAGGAGAAAGAGGCTTATGGAAGACAGTCATCTATCAGACAGTCCTGCCATCAGTATCTGGGAACAGCAGGTCTGATCCAAAAGGTCACTACAGTTAAGGAAAAATTTTCTATTCACTTCAGTGGGATCAGTCACAAGCTGCCGAGTATAACGGATATTTTCTAGCTGGCACAGTGCAGATTTCAGCCAGGACTCCATAGTTCCATGCCCAGACTTTCTAGCTCTGTACTGGTGGTTAGGTACTCCCATGGAACTCACTTTTGAATACTCTACATGCAGAATGATATGCCACTGTTACAATATTTCCCATTTTTTAGCACTTTAAGTTTCTATGTTATAATTAAAGCTTCTCCTTGAGTGTCTCCCAGAAGAATTTGCACAAAGCAGTATAACAACTTTTGCTTTAGGTTTTGAGTAGCTATTTAAAATGCTGTGTACTCCATCACATATATTCACAATGCATCACACCCTGATATAGATTGCTCTTGTCTCTCCTTATCTGCACCAGAAAGTAAGGCATTATACATAACTTTCTTTTTTCCCCTTATTCATTCATCCACATGAGGTACCAGGCTGATATTGAACTCCTAGACCAACACAATGCTGGGCTTTTCATGACCAATTTAACTAACTGCCAAAGAACAAAACCTCTTCTGTTTCTTCATGCCTTCCTACTTCTTTGTATTTCAAATTTACACCTCCTTTTGGAGTATATGATTAATTCAACCTACTTTTATGCTTCAAATTCTGAATGATTAATCTAAGCTTCTAGTCATGGAAAGAGACTTCTGCCATTTCAGACAGGTGAACATCCCTCTGGCAGTGCCTCTCTTTCCCGAATACAGAAGGAGACAGCATTCCTTGATAACCCAAATGATCCTGGAATCACCTGCCAGCGTACATCCACCCTTCATCTATTATTTCCCCCAATGTCAAGAGTCAAATTCACTGACCTGATAAATGATTTTGCATTTTCATTATAGATATTGACATAATTAATCTATTACCTGGTGTCCTCATGTTATCTTTTACATTTCAATAAATGCCTAAAATACAAAGAACTAGGAAGAGCATAAGATAGCTAAGAATTTGATCAATATGCGTGTAGCATATGTTTTAGTGGTATCACGCAGAGCAGGATGAAGAGGTTTGGTGTGTCTGGGTAGGAAAGAGTGGGAAAAAATATTAGGATTTCAGATATCACAGAAAAGAAAATAAAAAAGATTGATGGAATTATTCTGTGGGATATTTCCAGGGAATAATATGTTGTGTAAAGAAGTTTAATTTCATTAGACATTGTATAAAAATGTACCTTATGTGAAAGTGAGAAAAAACAACAAAAGGAGACAGATATAGAGGAAAACAAAACTTTGAAGGGATAACATGCAGGAGACTAAAGTGGCAGCAGGATTTTATTTGTTGCAAATTTAAGAGGTGAAAAAAAAAGTACATTTCAGGACATCAGAGGCTGTACCCTGTATACCTTCTGTTCTTGTGACAGTGACAAAAGATAGTTGGGTCTTCATATGTGTGTCCATGTTATGCACTCTTCCTTTGTGCCTTCTCTGCTGAGCAATGTAGTTTGTCCTAAGATAATACCAGGAGAGTATTGCAGGAGGAACTGTCTGGATGTTTATATAATAAATGTATTCCAGAGATGGGGGAGCCGAGTTGGTTTTGACTGACTTTGGTGCACGTGCATAAGGATATAAAATACTGCTGCAGTCTGGGCCAGCTGGGCCAACTTGTCTCTGGAGATTGCAGACAGCTTTGTGTGAACCAACATCCCCCACACCCACTCTGCACACTGTCAGGGATATCTGCAGGATACACACAGCATGAAGACATGGAACACTGTCTTTTGGCTGAGTTTGTACAAGTGCTAAGAATTGGTCAAAGACAGAAATAAAGTTCTGAAGTAGCAACATGAGTGTTTTGTTGCTTTGTAATTGTGAATTATGCAAGGCCAAACACTAAGTCTGTATGTTTCTAGAAAAATTTGCTTCTTTTACAGCCCTTTAAATGTAGACTGTTGACCAAATCTGTAACTAAGCGGACCTAGGCACACCTAGAGTTCTCTGGGAAGTTTAGAAAGCAACAGGGCCTCACTGAAGCACAAGACTCAACACAAAGGACCACGACCTTATTATATTATTATCCATTGTAATAGACAGTAGAGTTGTTATTTAGGTTCTATTAGCAATAAATCTAGTCATAACCATCCACACAGTCACTGTGTCCTACTTCTAGCACCTGGCTGAGAGCCTACTCTCGACTATGTCACAATTCTCTTGTGCCTTCCAGGAATAAGGCAAAATACAAAACAACAAAAAATCTCTACCATTCCTCCAGTCTCTAATTAGAACTTCCATTTTTGTCAGCGAGCAACTTGTGCTGAAAATTGAAGAATCATACTGCTGATGCTGCTTTTTCCTATTGAAGTACCATGCATCTGCTAGAAAGGCTAAATTTTTTGCCGCTATTGTACAAGTTCTAGAAATACATACTTTTATTTATATACAGAGATACACACACTCAGCATCAAGGTCCAGGAAAGAATATTTGATCTCCACAGTGTACAGGCTAAATAACACTTCCTTTTAAACTGCTGTATTATATTAGCACCAAGAAGTAAATCCAGAGCAGTAGTTTCTAAGTGACAAGCAACAATACTAAAACAGCACTTAAGAAAGGTATGTGCCACTAATTCTTCCACAGACTTTAGGAAATGGGTGGGTAGTGAGAGATAAGCTGGCTGCTACTCCTTTCAATGAAATGTCTGTACAGAAAGTGGTGACTCAGGGACTGTCAATCTTGCTTAGCAAGTAGAACCATAAATGAAACCCCTAGAGTGACAATTTTCTCATTAACATTAAAGATCATCTGGAATCCCATTAGTAACACACTCATGTCTAGAGCATATAGAAGGTACAACGTAATGAGGGTAACTAAATTGGGAACAGAATGAGGCAAAAGTCTATTTTACTCTTCTTTGGAATGGATTCTTAAAATATACTTTTGAGAACAGGCATGGAAAGAGAACAAAAATGAAGATATAGTCAAATATGCAAAAGGGAGTTGTGGCTCATGACAAGGCATTACAAGAACAGCATTTGGAAGGAATTATTTAAATAAAATATTCTTAAACCCTAGAAGACTGCCCTTCTTTTGTCTAAATTTTCATGGGCTAGCTGCAAATAAATGGGGCAAGATCTGAAAGGTGATTGCAAAAGAGCAGTCTGACAGACAATCTTTGATAAGAAAAAGTGACATGAAGGTGACTGTAATTTAACATCCACCAACCTGTCTTCCATTTTCTGATCCTCAGATTAAAATGACTGAACTAGCCAAAGGAACAGAATAAAAATTACTTCCATCAGCATGAACAAGAAGTGTATGGTCTCATTATTTCACAATTATCTGTCACATTAGTTCATGTTCTGTTTGGATAAAGAAGAAATGCCACATACTATGGTACAATGCTGTGAGCATAAGGAAAACATCTTGTCTTCATATCAAAAAAGATTTAAAAATAGCATTACGGAGGCTGTCTATTCTATCCTTTTTTTAATTCACATTTATGAAGTTTTACTACCTTAGTTTCCTTACTGGAAGGAGTTTTCACATGTTTATTTTCTTTTCTTATGCACTTTTCAAAAGATTCGGAAGTACTATGATGTCAATTTTTGTAGCATGTAGGGGAAGATTTTTAAACACACTTCTGAAATAACTTCCTACTATCCAGCTTGACAGGTATCACTGTGAATTTGGAAACCTCAGTCACTTTTAAGTATTTCAGTTTTTAAATAAGGGAGGAAATGCATTGAAGAGTTAGCAGGGGAAGAAATTGCTCCAGTCTGAAAACTAGGACAAGGTAAAGCCCAAAGACCAGGATATATCAATCTACAGGAAACAGGTATTACTAGGTGTGTTGGCTTTGAATGGCCTGGGTTTTTTGGGGGGTGGGATGGTGCATGGAGGTGGCTTCTGTGATAACCTGGTTGAAGCTTCCACCGTGTCTGGCAGAGCCAATGGCTGATGGCTCTGAAGATGGACATGCTGCTGGCCAAAGCTGGGCCAATTAGAGAGGCTGGTAATTCCCCTGTGATAGCATATTTAAGAAGAAAAAAAAAAAAAAAGTGGTTACACACAGTTTTTTCTAGTCAGAGAAGAGGAGAAGGTGAGAACATGTGAGGGAAACAACACGGAGACACCACGGTCACTGGAGAAGGAGGGGCAGGAGGTGCTCCAGGTGCCTCCTGAGCTGGAGTAGAGCTGAGATTCCTCTGCAGGCCATGGTGAGACCATGGTGAATCAGCTGTGCCTCTGCAGCCCATGGAGATTCATGGGGGATGCTGAGATCCACCCGCAGCCCATGGAGATCCACAGGAAATGCAGAGATCCACCCGCAGCCTGTGGGGATCCACGGGGGATGCAGAGATCCACCCACAGCCCGTGCGGATTCAGGAGGAATGCAGAGATCCACCCACAGCCC
>WAAE01024392.1:0-98765 GCA_013400495.1 Nicator chloris
TCCATCTTAATTAATGATGAAGATAAAATGAAAAAAAACCTCTTATGTGTGTGGCAACACCTAAAACTGCACAAGCAGAATGAGAACCCGAGCTGGTAACAACCTGTAACTGTCAGGGAACCTGGCACACTCACAGACACACAATACAATTGCACTGCAAGCTTCCTACCAGCATGGAAACACTGCCTGTTCCATCAGCATTCAACACAAACAGATGACTTTTATCTGCCTTCCCACTCCGTCAGACTGTTTGACAAAACAGAATTCCACATCTAAGTAGCATTTGTAGAGGGCTAATTTCATTTAAAAATGAATCACAAAATATCAGAGGCACAAAGCAAATTTTTCTATTGCCCCACAGAAGGGGAAATATTAAGGTACTTTTAGGCCCAGCTTCAACCATAAAGTTATGTAAGAAGAGATTATTGTAAAAACCAGAAAAAAATAAAATCAAAGTCAAGTAATGAGTTGATGACACCAAAAGAAAAAAAGTGCCAAAGTTACAATGTTGTTAACAAGATGACACAAACCTATGACATAATGCAGCTATGAAATCAAGATCAAATTAACACTGAATGGGAAGCTAAATAAATTACTTAAATAATCTGACTGAAATTATTAATTATTAAAGGTATCTGTTTTTAGAATTTTTAGAATTTCTAAAAGGCAGGCTGCTCATAAATGAAAAGGGAAAAATTTTACCCAAATCTGTGAAGCTCCTTTAAAAGCTCAGTGACTGAATTTCAGGAAGGACACTCGAAGTTTGAAATCACCACTTCAGAGCCAATTCGAAAGCTTCTGCCTCACAATTTTCATTTTTTGGCTATGGATTTCTCCTGTCCTCACAAACACTACAACACTTGATACTATATATATACTATTTATAAGCAGAAGCTGACAGCTGCTATCTCCCAGAATTATACCTAACAATTTCTAACCTCTCAATATTTGAAACATTCATTTCGTTATTATGATAATACAGAATTTCTTATCAACTTCAATCATTTGTGGTAAGTATTCTATTAAAAAGAAAGGCATTTTCTAGGATTTTTTTTTTTCCTCTTCATTATTCCAGTGATTAGATTTTTGTCTTCTAGATAGACATCTCCATTATCAAAGCTTTTGTTTCAGGGTACCTGCAACATGTGATTTTTAAGCTGCTCCTCCACAGACTGCATAAAGTCTCTAGGCTTGGTAAAAATGGATACAGAAATAATTACTGATTAGAGATTCCCCTGTACCTAGCAACTGTTTTATACTTGCTGGTAGTAAAAATAAATACATACCCCCCCCCCCAGTTCTTAAATTTTTGTGCTTTATTCTTGATTTCATGCTTCTTAAGGTATTTTGCTCTATGTGTGGTCTAGACTCTTGCTCCTGAACATGTAAATCCACACTTGGCTATGTCAAAAAGAAGTTTCTGTACCCTGTCTTGCAAGGGAGGCAGACACCTTTACATTGCTATGTTTAGGACTGCAACAAGGGAAAAATATAAAACCCCTGCAGCCCAGACAGCTGCACACCATCCTGGAAAGCTGAATTGCATCCCAGAGAGGTTATGCAATGATACACAAGCTGTGAGATGTCATCTGAAGTGGCTGCACTGGCTGTGTGTGCCTCATTTCCCAGTGGCTGAGTCCAGATCATAGACCTGAGTGCAAGATCTGAGCACGTGGCCTGTAAAACACCAATCATCCCAATCCAGGTCTGTAAGAAGTGGGTTTGAACATTTGAATCATAAATACACTGGAACAATTTGGCTTGAGTAATTATGGCCAGCCACTCCACATTTAATTGGTCTCTAGTTGTAACTGCTCTGCCCTAGGATCCCAATTTGTGAAATGGAAAGAACAATATTTCTAATCTGAGCAAAGTGAAACAGTTCTGTTTGTTCATGAGTTACCAGCTTTTCTAGTGATCATTATTGGAGAAAACAACAAGAAAACCCAACCATTGTGCCTCTAGTGCAGAACTCCAGCAGCATACCACAAAGCAAGTGACCCTGCATGAGTAATGAGGAAAAAACCAGAATCCTGAGCAGCCTCTCCATGTGAACACCACTCCAACTGTTAAATACTGAACCAAAGTCCTTATTGCAAAAGGAGACAACCACACAATATGAAATTCCATAAACAGACACATTGCACAACCAACCTTTGGTATTTCCTAGTTTATGAGTCTTAAAGTTCTTTTAGCTCTAAGCAGGCTTGAAGTTCTTTCTAATACAAACTTTTGCTATTTAGATACTTAACCCCAAAACACTAGAAAAAAATTTCCATTGTATCTGGTTATACCATATTGATAGAAATGTGGCTCATCAACAGGACTGGAATTGTGAGGCCTCTTGCTTCTACTGTGCAAAGCTGCACAATACAAAATATGGATGAGGTAAATGTATTTATTTCTGAGTGGAGATTCCTCTCTGGCCACATCGTGGTGTTTCTGGAAGATTTTAAAGAGAAGTCAGAATGTGATCGATTTCTCAGGCATAAAAATGTCAATAAATTGAAACAAGGTAAGAGTTTTTCAAACAACAAAAATGTGTGTTTTGATATAAGCTTAACCCAAATTCCTAAGAAGCTCTGAAAAGGCCCTGCCTGTTAAATTATCAGACACTTGTTCTTTCATTTAAAGGTTGATAAAGCTCCTGATCCACTTACTTGGAGAACTGTTTACAAAGACAGGGAAAAGGAAGACTTGGTATTTCCATTATCTCAAATGTTTAAAGTATTATGTATGAACAAGCAAGCTACCAAAAAAAAACAAACCCCAAAAAACAACCAAACCAGTTGTTAAAGGAAAAAGAATCCTATTCAGACCCATGTCAATGCAAAGGAGTGATTACACATGGCCCTTTCTCAGCTTAACCAGTGAAAATTCAACTGACGGAACTATTAGGCAATTTTATTAAAAAAAACCAACAAAACAACACAAAATATGCAACAACAAAACCCCAACAAAATGCAAAAGGCCCTCCAGACCCCTTCCCCCAAAAGCAAACCGTTTGAGAGTGGGCAATGATTGGCAACATGACTGAAGTGAAGAATAAGTTCCTCACCACCATCTGTTTAATTGTGCTTGGAACTATGCCTTAAAAATCATGACAACATTTTTGTTAATAGAATGGACCCTGAAATATTCCTGCCATCATCTATCAGTTGTCAAAGTTGGGGGACCAACTTGCACACTTCAAGATAGAGCCAGCAAATATTTCTGGTTTCATGAGGCAAAAAAAAAGGACAGCACAGACATGGTGGATGGTTTAATAAATCGTGTCTGTGGCTTTACTGTGAGAGACTCACTTCAGGCAGATTTTTAATCCAAATTTATCAGAATTTTTTATGAAGAAAAATCAGCTGTGTAGCAGTCAAACAAAATAGGGTCACTGGAAAGCCCCCCAAATGGCCTCAAAGCTGAGGCTCTGTTAGTACTGCAGGAAAATGTAAAGCCCACTGATCCACTGATTTCCATAAAGCTCAGCAGATGTAAGAGTCCATCAGCAGGTTCTTTACTTTTTTTGGAAAAGAGCCCAAATGCAAACTGTATTTGCAAGGTTTCCCTTAAATATGCCTTCTGTTGATGCTACAAGAAATTTTTAGTCATGACACAGGAATAGGATCTATGTTATGATCCATCTGGCTCAGAGAATTTATTTTTTCCCCCCACACCACTGGTTTTCCAGTCACACCTCCTGCTATTGCATCACCAGTTCCAAATAATTTTTAAATCATGATGGCACATGACACTGAAATTAAGGCAGGAAGGCTGTAGATGCCAGGCTATCCATTTCTTAAATAACAAGTTGTTCTTAATGAATATTTTTTTTCTTATAAACAGGCTCCCTTAAATAACAAATGCTTCCTGTTACTATTTCACAATAGAATTCCAAATGTCCCCATCAGACAAGAGCTCCATAAGCTAAAAACTACATCCAAATATCCTCAGTCAACACAAGCAGGGTTCCTGTGAAATAAAAATCCATCAGAGAAAAGCTCACTGGGAAACAAATGAAACTCCTCAACAACTGAAACCATTACTTCTTTTAGCTTACCTGTGCTCTGTGTTCTCTGCTGACTTTCTAAAGCAAACCATAAAACGTCTTCAGCACAGAGAAATGAAGCCAGGCCCTGATCTACAGAAATCACCTGAGCAGAACACAACAATGCCTTACATAAATCCATATTTATGTTTCTATTCTTCCACCAGCAGAAAGGCTTGCACTAACAGAAGACTGTCACAAGTGGAAGAGGCTAAACCAGAAGCCTTTCCTTGATTCTGTGCACTTCACTCCAACCTAGTAACAGAAAGCAAAGAGAACTCTGCTCAATCAAGAAGGGCACAACACAGCTTTTCCAACCTGGAGACAACAAAAAATTGCTTTTATTGGAAAGAACAGAAAGGAGAGCTACCTTCAGTGTCTCCATTTCCAGCTTGTTTCTACTATGTTAAGAAAAGCAGCAGGTTCCATGTGTTTCTGGTGGAGTATCTGGGCTTCCATTCCCAGGGGGAGAAGCTGCTCTGCTGGCTGTGACACACAGCTGGGAGAGGACTCACCACCATTCTCACGTCCAGGTTTGCATTTAGAATTTAGTCCAATCTAAGAATATGTTCCCAATTATTTTTAAAGTGCATCTCTGAGGTACCTGCCAAAGGTACACCTCTAATTCCACAGCTATAGTTAGGTTCAAGGTCAAATTGTTTTCCAAACTCTGACAATGCCATTTTCCAGTATGTTTGAGGAGAGGGGGAAAATGAGGAGACTATTTTAACCTCAAAGAGGTGTTCAATAGCATGTCATTTTTTCCTGAAACCTGAATTTTTACTCTAATCAGTATGATGAGCTGTCACTCCAAATGGTTTAACTCCCACAAAATAATGAACAACTTCAGAAAGGGCTTCATGAGGAAAATAAGCAACCTTAGCTATAGATGATGTTTCCAATTCTGACTGTTGTGATCTCATCTCTTATTTCTCCACTGCATACCTTCAGATCCTAAGCAATGGAAATACATTTGCAGATCTGGGCTAAGTTCTTAGCCTGCAACAATAAAAGTCTGAGTTACTTATATATCCTTGTTCTTGTAACAAGAAACATGTAAGAAATACCCTCAGATCAAGAGAATTTAAACCCCCATTTTTGTATTTTTCCATTTGTATACTCTATACACAACATCATTTTGGATAGGCAATGGTTTCACTTTTCCTACATCATCTCTAGTTCTACAATGGTTAGAAAAAAATTTTAAAAATCCAGATAGAAATAGGCAAAAGTCAACTACTCCTCCTGAGATCTCAGTTCATATTTACAGCCTACTTTATGCATTGCCCCTTATTGCTTTGCCACAGCCTGTTAACAGGTTATACCCCACACATTGAAGAGTTCTCTACTCTTCTGCAGCCTTTCCTTCTCCTGCAGTCAGCTGTTACACTGCCTTCAGTGACAGCTGCCTGTCCTTAGAGCTGCAGACAGAAACTTTGCAGTAGTTTGTAGCAATATAATAAATTTCACAGGCACAGAAAGGACTTCCACTGTCCTCACAGAATGACAGGCAAGCTGCAGTAGGTTTACTCCAGTTGTGGGTAGGTTCACACTGTGTTCACAAGCTAAATTTCACCCTGAACCCTTTATCATTCACATGTGGTCACTGCATTCTTACACGCCTGAAAGCTGAAGGATCATTAAAGTATTAATGTAAATGTTTCACCTGCATTTTTCTTGTGAAATTGCAATTTAGTGATTTCTTTCACAAATTTACAAATACCACCCCTTTGAAGTACCTTGGTGCTTTTTTTCCTTTGATTACTGTAATTGTATTTTAACATATTTGTAGATATTTTAAAATTTTACTTTGACAATTGAAGATATTGTTCAGATTATTCAGAAATTTACTGACTTTTCTGCAGTTGTGCACACAGGACATTCTGTGTGCAAGAACAGAGAACATTCTGTGTATATGTGCAAAGAGAAAAACAATGCACCTCTGAGATCAGGTCTGTCACCAAGAAAATGTCATTTAAGTAGTAAACAGTTTCTTATTTAACCTGTAATTCAACAGAAAAAAAGTCCCTCATATTTTTCAAATTCATTCTTTATTAGCAGCTAGGTATTTCACAATAGCAGCACTGGGAGGTATCCTGCAACTCTGAATCCCTGATTGCAGGCTAGAGACACAGTCATATTTAAATAAAAATTGGGGATTTTTGCATTGGACTATTTTCACTGCAGCAACTCTATTGTTTCCACATGAAGTAAAAATGCATATTTCATTTTGCTTCAGAAGTCAGCAGCATTTTACCACCTATGCATAATCCTTTAAGAACAAAACTTAACAGTAATCATCATCTGCTTCCTCAGTCTCTCCCTTCCTTCAGCTTTTCACTCAGTGCAAATTTGAACATCCACTTTGCTTTCTGTTCAAGAGTGGTAGAGAAACATTCCCGTGAGAGAAACTAGAATAAAAACAACAGGTAACAATAAACAGAAGGAAGCAAAGCCCTGCAGGAAGACATATCATACAAAAAAATTCCAATGGTCTTTCTCTCCTTTTTCTAATTATTATGAAATTTCATGAACTTGTTATTTGAGAGATGCTACCCATGCCTGTATGGAGGATTTAATACTGTTTGTTGTTTAGGAAAAGATATTGAAATTTTACAGAAAGGCACTTTGTTTGACAGAGACAAAAGAATTGGTACAGCTCAAACAGAAAGTCCATATCCTGTCTAAGGCCATGGCCAGCAGCAGATGATTCACAGAAAGAATCTTCTTAGTCCCTTTATTGCTGACTTCTGACCTGAAGCTTGTGTCTTACATGACTTACTTTTTTTTTTCCCCTGGCTGCAGAATCTCTCTGGTTGGTTTTAGGCACGTAAATAATACCTCTGTTATGCAAAGGGATTATTAAAACAGGCTCCAAAAGTCCTAGGCATCTGTATGTCCAAAATAATGAAGCCAGCAGGAAAAACCCACCGGGGTATTTTCTGAGATTGATTTGAAGCACTGCATTACGATAGGAAGACTTTGTATTTTATGAAAGGAGGCTCTGTTGCAGAGCCCACAACTGGGCTGCAGCCACAGGCATTAAAGCAGAGCAGGCATTCAGCCCAGTGCTGTTGCTGGTTTGGATGCCAGTTAAGACAGAAAAGCAACACTGCCTTTGCAGCCCGAGTGGAATTCCACTGGAGCACTCGCACCGTGTTTCTGTATATAACACATTCCTTGTCCTTTAAAGGGTATGCTCTCTTACACTTGGGAAGGCTTTCTTTCCTCTTCCCTCCTGTAATTGAAAAGTAGTCTTTACTGCCGATTTAAGGCTTGTTTTGACAAAGAGAGCACTGATGAGGCACTCAAGAGCTTGTATTAAATCAAAGTTAGACAGAAGTGAGCAGCTTGTATATGTGCTATGGGATACACTTGCTCACATATTTATCCTCCATGTTTTGAGAGAAGGTTACAAATATTTTTATATATATACACACACATATAAAAGAGTGTGAGTAAGCAAGCTCACATTCCAAGAGAAGTTTTCTGGCTATGTCAGGAGTGTAGTCCACCCTCTGCTAGGCAAATCTATTTTTTTCAGGCACAAGAGGATATTATCAGAGGAGCCCGTGTGGATATACAGAAACCAGAGATGGTCATGGCTCGCTGAGGTGATGAGCTGACGGGTGGATGGCGCCTGTTATCTTCACTCCTCAATCCAAGTTTTCCTGAAAAACGGACAGGGGGAGGAGAAGGCTCCAACGCAGCGTAAGGCACAGAGGACAAGCAAAGGATTAGGAGTGAACAGCAAGGAAAGGAAGGAGAATGCAAAAGACAGTGAAAACCTTTCAAAGAGCCAGAAAATAGTTCCTAGATTAGAAGATCCAGCTGTCAGCAATTTAAAACAATATTCAACTTTCAACTTCCCTACAAGGCTATTACATAACCCCGAAGCAAGGAAATTACCCCAAAGGAATGTGCCTTTCCTATCTATAGAAAATCCACTAAGCTTCAGCTGCTTCAAGGCTCCTTGGAATTTGAAGATGTTTCAAGCCTTGGTTCGGCAAGCCTATCACCCCCTGCCCAGCCACCAGCCGGGGGAACCCGACGCCAAGTACAAGGGGAAGCTGGTGCACGAAACTCAGCTCAACTGCTTCTACATCAAACCTGGAGGTAAGACAGCATCACCCACTCGTGTGCACACAAACTGTGCTGGGAGCCTTGCCTTCCTGGTTAAACAGAGCAATCTGTGTAAGGTAGGAGACTACCCTAATACCTCACAGCACTATTTGGTGATAATGTACTGGGAAGGCCTGGATGTGTGATCACATCACCACAGGATATAGATCACTCTGGTAATTCTCAGATCTGGGGAGTTAAGTAGATGGACTTGGTCGTATATTGTATTTTGAGCATCTAGTGAACATTGCTTTCCCGCTTGCCCTGTGACATGATTAAAGAGAAGGAATGCAAGTATAAGGAAAAAGAAAGAAATGGGTTTTTTACTGTAGACAAAGAGGCTAAGAAGTTTAAAACATATGAAGGCTGAAAATACTAAATCCATGTGTGTGTACGTGAAGAGATTAAGCTGCAAAGGCGGTCACACAAGGGATTTGTGAAAAGCTACCAGCTCTGGAATATCCTTGTTCCGAGGAGAAAGATGTAGGCACTCAAGTACCTATTTCCCCTGCTCCTGAAACACCTACCATTTCATGTTGGAGGGGGAGGGCTGTGTGAAGCAGAGGGTACACAGGTAGCCACGTGAAAATAACCCCTCTGAAAAAAGCCATTATCAGCTGCAAGGCCAACTCTTGAGCAGTACTGCATCACAGGCCTATCTTATCTTGAAAAGACGTCAGGAATGCCCAGCACTGGCACTCCACTCCCCACAGTAAACCTCCAGACAAGCTAATTTGTTGCTTATATGCTGACATCCATAAATGGGAAACAAAGACTGTGTCCAGCAGATGTATGCAGCATTTCTCTCCTGCCATCCCAGACAGAAACTCATCCCCAAAGGTGGGATGTTTGATACATGGTTCTAACTCTATTCCATACCCTTTTCCTACTCATTTGTTTGCCCAAGCTGAGCTACAGCTGCACCACAAACAAAATAGTTACCAGCCATCCAAAAGCTACACAGCTTTTTTGTCTTAGCTCCTTAGCCTGTTTCTTCTCACATGGCATTCTCTGACTTCCAGATTGGGCTGAAACTGAAAACCTACATTAGGATTACTGCACTTCTTTTCCTTACTTTTTTTAAAGCACCTTCAACACACAACAGAAAAACCTCATGAGCAAAGACACGGCTGCAGTCATCACAGTTACGGCTGCAAAAAGCCACTTGACAAACTAAAACCATTCTGAACTGCTTGCTTTGCACAGCCAAAGGCTTCCACAACTGGCACCAAATCCTCAGGGTAGGAAGGGTGAGGAAGAAACAACTAAAGTGTCCTTTTTAGAAAGTCTGAAGAGAAATATCTGTGCTGAGTTGGGCGGCGTGGCAAGGGACGTGGTGTTACGCATCAAAAATTAAAACTTAAGGCCTTCAGAAGTGGTGCCTAGAAATTCCACTGAAAAACACAAATTATATTTAGCTTAAAGAAAAATATGAATAGTAAGGCAGCCCTGGAAAAACTAAATCTAGAAATACTTACTAGTACAAACAATTTTGCTTTAAAAACAACAAACAAAAAGGAATTTTGCAGTTCCTCCTCCTTTTTTTTTAATATGAACCGTAAAAACCTAAATCATTGAATATTTACTCTCTACAATACACTGAAAAAAACCCCCAGACACCCTAAAGTTGAGTTAACTAATAGCTGCTACTCCTAGAGTCACAATAATAATTTAGTTTGGCTGGGGCCTCTGCAGTTCACTTAGTCCAGCCTTCTGCTCAAAAAAGTGGCAGCTTCAGTATGAGAGACACTTGGGGAAAGAAGAAATCACAATCAACTACAAGTTTTCATAAAAAACTCTATTCCATGGCACTTTTTAATTTATTTTTAATTAATTTCCCTGTTCCCTTCCCTAGGTTAAAAATGCACTCCTCCTTCCATGGATTCAAGCAGAGTTTAGTTACAGGTTTCAAACCCTGCAGTTTGTGCACTCTAGAACAGACAAGCCAAAAAACCTGACTGCAAAACCATAATTCCTGATGTTAAACCCTCTTTCCTTGAGCCAGCACTGCTGCATGTCCACCCATCCCTGACTGCACTATTAACTTATGCCATCAAGTTATAATAATATTTTTATATCTCAGCAGGCAGGCATTAAAGATTTTCAGGTCGCTTTGAAAATTAAAATGATACAGACAGCATGAAAATCTGATCTATAAATGCACATATTTTATGGTTTTAGTGATAAAAACATAAATTGGTATCTATACTATTTCCAAGGGGCAGTTGATTATTTTCCTTGACATTCTGGAGTAATTTTTAGCATTTTCTAAGCACATTAAAAACACTGGTGAGTTGAAGTATAGACCACAAAGGCAGGAACTATATGGGAAATGTAGTAGAAAATTAGTAATGCCTTTATCTGTGCTTTTATAAACTGGTTTATGAACAGGTAATTTCTGAGTTTAGGTACAAGGAAGTCAATAAACTGAGTGCTAGAGGCCACCTTGCATGAAAAAAAATTATCATCACTATGAATCCAATAAATAGAGGCAGTAAGAAACTTGTTTGCTTCTCTCAAGAAAATTTACAGATGACAAACTATAAAACAGTTAAGTTGGACAGAAACTTAAACAGATTTCCAAGAAAATGCATGCAACTTGACAAAGCTCATGCTGCATCCTTCATTTTCTGGGTTTAGAATTAACCCTTAGGAATACATTAATTATTTTTAGCATGCATGTTTCCTTTGGAAATTTACAAAAGGAAAACAACGCTTATTCTCAAGAGTGTTAGCACTCCAACACTCTCAGCAAAACAGAGGTTTCACTTTAAGGTCAGGAACATCCAGGGAAGGTAATCATGACCTCTGCTGTTGTTCTGTCTTGCTGGATACACGATGAATTTTTAAAATGCTGATCAAAGGAGAGAAACTGGAATGGAAAGGAGGAGAGATTTGTTTGTATCTCTGAGACAAAAATGTCTCCAAGGACAGAACCTCAGGTAAAGCACAATCACTTGTATTCTGAACAAATGGCAGTAGTCAGGCCAGGCAGGCTTTTTAAAAATAGCTTTACTCAAAACTGTTTAGCAAAAAACCAGGCTGAGAAGAATACATCCCTAAAAAGGGCAAGGCCCTTCTGCTGAAATTACTTAGCATTTCTACAGTTTGAGTTTGCACTTCTGTTACAAACTGACAAACACTTTTCAAAGAGTTTTAAACTACAGAAATATTTTCTTATAAAACATGCAGTTTGTAGCAGCCCAGGATAATAGTTCTGCAAACAAACTTCAGCTCAAAAAACCTGGTTTTAAGTCATTCAGTTGTGACAAAAGCACTGCATTTTGCATAATGATGCAGCAACAGAAAGCCATGTAACATTTCTGGATCAGTAGATCACTGATTCAGAGACATTTAGAGACAAAATAATACAAACTGGACTAAGCTGAACACATTTACAGGTATTTGCTTCAAAATTCTGAAAGGTGAATGAGAACTTGGGGAATAATCAATCAAATATACATTTCAATTTTCTGCATTCATCCTGTTGGGGTTTTGAGATTGGACCTGATACTGTATGATAGCAGGAAGGAGGCTGATAAATAAGGTTCTCCTTTCTAAACTGGTAGTTTTACCCAATCCAAAAGCATCAAACAGAAACTCTATTACATCATAAAGACAAAGGGTGCAATATCTATTTTGCCTATCTCAATTGAGCAAGTTTTTTGGTCAATATGCAGAAGGCCAAGTTTAACTTTATACACAAAGAAATGTAACCACCAAATGCTGTTTTCATTCTCAAATTTAAAAAAAAATCAGAAGAAAGAAGAGGTTTAAAATACTGTATTATACAATAATGTAGTGTAGACTATGAACACATTTCAAGGGGAAAAAGACTCTGGTAGCCAAAAGAAGATTGTTTTTCCTCACATATTCTTTTTTACATACCACTCCGATTCTCTTCTTGTTGCCTCCCACCTTTTCCCTTCAGAAGTAAACTTTTTAAGTCTTCAGGCTAAGATGTTTTTGACAAGGGAAATGCTACTTGCAGGGTCACTGCAGAGGTGGGACACTCATAATCCAATTGTATTTTTATCAGGATGTATTTCCTTAGAAGGGTGAACTAAAATGAGCCACAATCAATCTCAAAAGAAGATGAGTTGTTCTATTTGAGAGGGCTTGTGGATGCTGTAACACAATCTAAGAAGGAAAAATAATGGTTTGAGGAAAATATACACTGTTACCTTTTCCTAAACTTTTTACAATCACTTGCCCCCAAGCATATATTTGGAAAAATTTTCATACATAATTATGAACTACAGGGGAAGAAAAAAAACCCCATAAACCACAGATAAAACCCACAAAACTTCTTTGGACAGCTGGTAAAAATCCCTCTCCTTCCTGTCCCATTTACCAGATGTCTCTGAGGTGTAGGAATCTGGGAAAATTATACAAACAGTTCAGGGTTCTGACAGACATATGGTGGCAGGTTAAAGTGAAAAAGTGAAACAAGTGTGAGGTTCTGTCCACACCACGTGTGTCTGGACACCTTTGCCAAAACCAGGCATGTCTGCTCTGCCTTTGTACCACTTGCTGAACCTCTGCAAAAGCCCAAATTCAGCAGACACCTTTCACTGGAAGGCTTTATTCCATTTCAGCCTTAGCAGGTGACAGGAGCAAAGCCCTTGCTACAGTGTGGCACAGAAGTGAAAAGTAACTTTTGTGTCCAAATAGGTACAGAAACTGTCGGAGAGAGAGCGCTGGCTGACGTGTCACGCAATTTCTTTCTCCACTCAATATAGCAGAAAGGCACCCAATTAACCTGTATCAGATCACTGTCACAATTAGCATACTATTTTAAGGTAGGATCTTGTGTTCTTGGCAGCTGAAATGCTCAAGGTGAAGCCAGCTCTGAGATAAGCAACTTAATATTCCCCAAATTCCCTGTTTCCTCTAAGCATCGAAAGTATTCAGTGAGGAAAAGGTAAATGAGGGAAATCAAGAAATAATTCCCTGACCCAGCACACAGACATAAACACCTGGTACAGCAGAGAGGGGGGAATAGCTGTAATTATTATACAGCTGCTAAAGAGAGAAAATTAAGGTAATTTAATCAATAATTTACTGCTGTGTATTTCTTCTGAACTATCACATATCAATCAACATCAAGGCTTAAGCAGCAGGCTCTCAACATTGGTTTTCCCAGTAACTCTCACCAAAAACTAATGAAAAAACTAATAATTATGCAGTTAAGATTAGTCAAATGCATAACTCATGAATTTTCTAAAAATCTTTAAAATTGTTAGATCATCTAAAGCAAACCAGAACTACTGCTCTCAGAAAGCAAGCATCTAAAATTGCAGTGAACTATAGAAGTTTAAAGGTCACATTGAAAATTGCCTGTTTGATCCACAGACCTTCCATTCCTTGGTGGACAAAGATTTCTGCTGGCATTAAAAACTGTGATTTGAGCTTCCCTCCTGGCTTTGAAATTAATAAGTCCAGCTCTACCCTACCAGATCTCCCAAACAAAACTTTGCTGTGAAACAGTGGATCAGTGCAAACATTAACTGGCACGGATCCCAAATCCAGCCTGAAAAGTCCTGGGATTAGACTGTGCCTCCAACATGGTGTTTAGAAAATATTTCAACTTAAGATGACCAGGATGATATGAAACAATAAAAAAAAAAAAAAGAAAAAATAAAGTTTAAGGATGAATATACCTTTTTTATTTTAAGCATTTCTAATATTTACATTCATTGTGTATAATTTTGGAATTTTTTTTCTGTTGTGATCATATATTGGATACAAAGCAAGCTTTACAAAAGGATAGCTATTACATGACAACTTGTTGTTGGGCTTGTCCAGTACACAAGTACCACCTTTTGCTGCCAAAAAGATTTATTTTGGACTGTGTGACACAACCAGCCACAGGTACTCAGCGGTACAAAATGAATTCTGAATACTGGAAGAAATAAAACAATGGGCAAGGCCAGAAATGAGAAACAAAGAGGAAATCGTTAGTTTTGTTAGATCTAATAAGAAGACATATAAAAAGCAGCCTAAGAAGTCACCAAGTCAAACAACTAGTCAGAAAAAGATCATTTGTTTCCAGATACTGTTAAGTATTACTGCCAAACTGCCCACTGTTCTGCCAAGTAAACAGCTATTACTGAGTACTCCTTGTTAGTATGTGAAAGCAGGAGATAAAAATAATATTTCAACATAAGGGCCTAAACACCCCAGTTTTGTCTGAAAACTTCATTTAACAAGGAATAAGCCTCAAGCCTTAGTTTTGCAAAAAACTACAAAGGCAAGTTGTACAATAAAGCACAAGAGCAAGAAAATATTCATATAGAAAATTTAAGAGGCTATTCAGAACTGTGTTAGGATGAGACCCTTGTGAAAACCCATACTTATTGTTGAGGAGATCCCCTCTTTTATGTTGCAAAGGCTTTGAAACACAAAATAAGAAGAAAGGGCAAGAGGTGTCTGCAGCTCAGTGAAGAAATCACCACATGAACTATTTGTAGGGACCTCAAGAAAACCTGGAAAAGTCAAATGAGTTGGTAAAAACTGTCTTCCAATTTGCTCTGGAAACAGATGTCTTGATGAAAACCTGAAAAAACAACAGCTTTTCCTTTGAACTATCAAAACCTTCAGTTTTCTTGAAGAAATAATAATTAAGCCTTTGTAAGAATATTTTAGGAAGATAAACAGCTAGGGGTAACATATCCTTGTACCAGAACTCACCTGATATTGACAGAACTTACAGGGTTTTTTTAGTAAAATGAGCATGAATCTGCTCTCAGACAACCAAATTCTCAGTTCAATTAAGAGGTATAGATTTACCCATGGTTAGATCTAACAGCTAACCCTGGTAAAAATCAGATCCACAAACCCAGGCATCCTGCTCAGAAGCACAGGCTGCTACTTACATTTGAAACCCTGCAAATCTCAAGTTTTCATGTCTCTTAGTGAAAAAAGAGCTTGCATCCCCCAACCCCTGATTTTTCTCTTAGTAAAAAAAAAAATTAAAAAAAATTAGAATTTATGTGCAGTAATCAGACTAAAAACTTATTTTCTGTCACCACAGAATTATGACAACTTCCAATTACTCATTATATCCCTTGTTTCAACAGAAATGAAAGATTATTAGATCAGGTTTCAAAAGGCAGATATTGGTATCTACATACATAAACTCCCAATGACGTTGCAAAATGAGATTAAACAAGATTACAGCTACATAAGAAAAAACCTTCAAAATCAGATGGAATAAAGAGGTGTCACAGTACTTAAAATACTAATGTCTAGGCCAGTCTAGGTTAGCCTGGAGATTCTGCAACTCTTTTCAGTTTCCTTCTGAATTCCAATTCTTTGTCAACCTAGCAAATAGTCTCAAAAATAGCAGTTTCATTTAGGCTATTTAGCATGTACTTTCTCTGCTGCTTCTACCACACAGTGTGTGTGAACAACAGGATTCCCTCTTGATATATTTCCCAACTCCAAATTAGTTTATGAAATAAGAAGGTCTAGCAGATTATCAAATCAGGCTGCTTTGCAAGCCACGGATTGCTTTTGCCTTCACTTCATCCAGAGGGAACACTTGAGCATCACAGTTCACATAAACCACTGCAGCAATCTGCTTTTATGCATAAAGGACAAAGCCCAGATCAGGTACCACAGCTCTGCTTCCAAGCACAGCTCCAAACTGGATTTACAGGTGCTCCCTGCACATGGTAACAGTCTGTGTGCAGATCTGCATGCACAAATAAGCTTCCTCACGTCTTCCACTCATTTCTGAGCTTGCCTGACACTTGCTAATTCTTGTGCAAAGATAATCATGCACTATCAACAGAAAGCCCAAAGTAATAACTTGGTCTTTCAGCGGGGTTTTAATTAGACTCAGCATCATGTTGTCAAGAGTTATGCCTAACAGTTGAGAAGCAACCTGCCTTCCAGCATGCTAAGAACAGTTCTGGAGCTGGAGCAGAGCACAGGGTTTGATTTGGCTGCATTTGGCTATTTTTATGCAGAAAATCAAGACTACAAATGCGACACTGAGACTTCCCAGCAGTGACTGGGGTGTATTCAGAGAACACACACACACACATTTTCTGTGTCTCTCAGCCCATCACATACAGGCAACCACAAACATCCACAATGTGTCAGTTAAATGAGGAGATTTCTCTTAAGCACATCCTAATACTTTCTTTAGCAGAGTGGCATTTTAGGGAACACTGAGAAATTCTTCTCTTTCAACACATCAAAAAAGCAAAATGCATTCCTTCAATTTCACCCCTTGAATGCTGCAGTCTAAGCACGTGGACTACCTTAACCAAGAGCAGACTGAAGAGAACCTGCCTCCAATGTTTAACCCAACTGGTCACATACTTACATCTGGCATTTCTGTAGAGCAAAAAAGGGTCCTGGAGCTGGAAATCCAGGTCTTTAGTAATAGGTTCTGTTCGATTTTCCATGCTCAGTCTGTTCATAATTGTGAAGCCATGCCTTGGAGAAGCTGATCTGAAAAGGAATGAGCAGAAATCTCATCAAGTGGAGGAAAAAGGAAATCACAAGAATTTCTTTGTTGTGTAGTGCTCCAAATTCCTTACTTATTTATTTCTAAGAGACACTACGAAATCTAATTTTGTTGCCAAGGAAATAACAATTGACTCTTGCAGTTTCCAGAATCCTTTTAATTATGGCAAAGCCCTACATTATGTATGAGAAATAAACAGACCATCAGCATCACATGATCCAATGCCACCATCTGCCCTACAGCTCCTTGCTGGACTAGAAAGCAGCAATTAAAACAAGTCACAGCAAGCCAAGTTCTCAGCACTCATGTTAGCAAATGCAGATAGTAACAGTTATCAAAGAGAGAATTTTCTGTACCACCTAAAATGTAAGGATAAAAGCCACCATGTGAGAAACTGAAACAGGTTGTTCTAGAGCAGCTGTGAATCCTCCCCTATCCCTAAATGATCCCTGACAAATGATGAACCTAAACCATGCTATGACTCAAAATCATTGTGCTCATTCATGGAGGTTACACTTCAAGACACTTAGATAAAACTTCGACCTGTCATGATCCTGACAGGAGACACTCCTTTCAAACCAAGTTTGGCAATAAAGAAAAGGATGATGGCTAAATATTTGGGGAAAGTGCCACCTCTGCTTAATTGCTGGTGTGTGGATTTCTCTATGAAACCAAAACACAGGATTCTGTATTACAGGATTGGAGTCAACAACAAAAAAAACAAACAAAAGAGAAATTCTTGACAAGAATCTTTGTTTGTAAGGGTCAATATTTCACCTAAAACAAACAAACAGTCCACTTCCACTGGTGTTCACTCAGTTGGAAATCTGACTTTTTAACTGTTCCTCAAATTCACAAAGATGAGCCAGGCAGTGAATAAGTCAGCCCAAGTAAAATGGGAACATCATTTTACATTGTGACTAAGGGACTGAGAAGAAACAAAGGCAGCACCAGTGGTCTCCAAGCTGTCTGTTGGCAATGCTTTTTCCACAGGACTTCATAAATTTGTTTGAAGTCACAGAAAATGAAAGTAAAACTGATGATGAGGGCAATGCATGCTGTTACTCACAGTTCACAAGCTCTTCCATACTGCTGCCTAAAGTGCAGCCAGGCAGCAACCTGTGCCCTAAATGGAAACTTCCTCAGGCAACAAAAACAACAGTGAAAGAAAAGTACCAGAAGGACCAGGTTTCATGTTGCCAGTTCCTGAGCTTTGAAAACAACACACCAGGAAATACTGCTTCTGTTTGCAGCCCTCAAGTCACCACATCCACCCAGTGCCAGCACAAAGGGCTGCTGCTTGCCTCTCCTGGTGGTAATTTTACAGCATCTGTCCTCCACTTACCTGAGAGCAGCTTAGAAAAATTACTGATGACCATTGCCACTGCTGGTACAAGAGAGCTGCAAAGACTGAAACCAGCATTCCCACTTCCCACAAAGCTCACAGCTCTTGGGCCTCTCAAAACCATCTCTTGCTTTCTCAGCTCTCCTACCAGATCCTCTTTGATATAAAAGCTGAAAAAGTAACTTTCTGCTGTGGTGTTACACCTCAGCAGTTACTGCAAGACTGCTGACTGCGTAACTTTCTGATTTGAACAGCAGTCACAGAGAAATGCTGGGGCACCAACATGGAAACCTGAGCACAGGGCAGGCTTCACAACAGAACAAACACATGTGCTAGAACAAATGGTGCAAAAAATGATGTTCTGAAAGCCACAAACAGAGCTGCTGCTAAAAGAAAGCATTAAAACCATCCACAATGTTGGATGAAATATGCCTGAAAAATGAACAGACACAAGTAGTATGAAAGCTCCCTAAGTAGGGGACACAAGATTCCAAAAGCTCTGCCATTCCTTTCCTTTAAGCAATATCATTATTTCACTTTTTTTTTTTTTTTGTTCAGACACTTTTAAATTGCAAGTCCTATTTAAACCAATACAAAAGATTCATACAGTTTACCCATACTGACATTTAAATCACATTTGGAAATCTTAGCAAAATACAGGGTCATGTCTCCTTCAGAGTGTTTCCCACATTTGCTTCTGGCAGTTTCACTTTCTTTTCACCCTTGAACAAAGGGGCTAATTCTATTTCATTCAGCCATGCTCCATCCCAGCCAGCTTTTCCATTTCCACAGATTTCACCTGTATATGTCAAAATGTAGCATCCTCACCTTGTGTAAACAAACAGCGTTCCCTCCACATCTGTCTTCTCCTGAAGAAAAGGAACATTAAGAAAGCTGAAAACAGGGCAGTGTTTTGCTCACCATCAGTGAGCCCCCTTTTCTCTGCTTTACCAGCACCATCAGTTACACCTCTCTCACCTAAGCCAGGAAAAAATAACTGAACCCAATTTCATGGGCTGGTGGTGAGAGGCTGGGGCTGGCACAGGTCACCATGCAGGGTTTGAGGTAAGGCATGGACGCTGCAGGCACACCACCACGACATTAAACATGGCACTGGGTTAATTCTAGCCTGCACCTGAGCACAACACAAAGGCAACAGGCAGAGAGAGGAGTTTTCAAAGGGCACCTGCCCTCAGGGGTGATATTTGGCACAGAAATGGGGAAAACAACACAAAAGGCAGATTGGGCAGGTTCTTCAAACACAGGCCCTGAGTCTCACTGTTACAGCAAGCCAAGAACCACCTGCCAAGAGCCTGAATGTTCCATTAACTAAAGTTTCCCCAAGGTAATTACAGTTGTACATCTTACAACAATGCTTTTAGCACAGGTAACTCCACCACTCTTTTTGCACACATTTGGGTCTCCTTATAGGTGCTGGAAGGGCAGAGGAGTGCCTGAGGCCCAGAGCCCTGGGTTAAACCCCAGTCTTCCATGGCCTTGGGATAAAAACCAGACCTGGGTTAAACCCCAGTCTTCCATGGCCTTGGGATAAAAACCAGACCTGGGTTAAACCCCAGTCTTCCATGGCCTTGGGATACACTCCAGCCTCCACAGCTCCAAGTTAAACCTCAGTCTCCCATGGCCCCAGGTTAAACCCCAGTCTCTCCTGGCCTTGGGCTAAACTCCAGCCTCCACAGCCCTAGACCAAACCCCAACCCACAGTACCCGAGATTAAACCCCCGCCTCCCACAGCCCGAGGCTAAACCCTTTTCTCCCACAGCTCCCGCTTAAAACCCAGCCTCCACCGCACGAGGCAGAACTCCTCCATCCTGCAGCCTCCCAGAGCTCCACTCCCGGGCACCCCGGGGCTCCTCAGCGTGCCCGGGGCGGCTGTTCGGGGCACACCAGGGACCCGCCTGGGGGACACGGGCAGGGGACAGGGGCAAAGGACAGGGGCGGGGGACACGGGCAGGCCCCGCCCGCTCCCCCACCCTCACACCTCGGCGGTGGGCGGGGCGTGCCAGACGGGGCGGGGCATGGCTCGGCGAGGCCCCGCCCACGAGGCGCGCGGTGGGCGGGGCGGGTGCGCGCACGTACCCACTGGCTGGCGCGGTGGCCGAAGGTGTAGAGCGCCACCTGGCTGGCCACGTCCACGATGCCGCTGATGTAGGGGTCGTGCTGCCGCAGCGCCGCCAGGCTGATGTCCAGCCCCCGGCCCAGCGCCGCCGCCATCTTGCGCCCGCCGCGCAGCCCCCGCCAATCCACCGCCGAGCCGCGCCGCCCCGCGAGCAGCCGCCGCAATCGAGCGCCGAGCGCCGGCCGCTGAGGATGGGGCGGGCCTGGCACAGCAGGGACAGAGAGACGCTGGGTCAGCTGGAGTGTCCCCAGCAGGTCACAGGGTCACCTGGAGTCTCCCCAGCAGCTCGCAGGGTCACCTGGAGTGTGCACAGCTGCTCACAGGGTTACCTGGAGTGTCCCCAGCAGCTCGCAGGGTCACCTGGAGTGGCCACAGGAGCTCGCAGGGTCACCTGAAGGGTGCACAGCAGCTCACAGGGTCACCTGGAGTGTCCCCAGCAGCTCGCAGGGTCACTTGGTGTGTCCCCAGCAGCTCACAGGGTCACCTGGAGTGGCCCCAGCAGGTCACAGGGTCACCTGGAGTGGCCCCAGCAGCTCGCAGGGTCACTTGGTGTGTCCCCAGCAGCTCGCAGGGTCACCTGGAGTGTCCCCAGCAGCACGGGCACACGCGGTTCCACATCCTGTCCCACAGGCCGTGCCACATCCCACATGTCTCACCCAGTGGGCTGGGCTGAGCCTCCAGCTCCTCGCTGTCCTCCTGGGAGCGCCGTGGGCTCCTGCTGGGGCTGGCCTCATCCCTCAGGAGCTGCCCCTGCCTGGTGCAGCTTTAGGGCTCTTTAGGAAAGGGAAAGCTAAGAGGGACCTCATCAGAACATGGAAATACGGCCAAGGGGAAAGTGCCAGGCTGCAGGGGTGCCCACCCACAGGACAAGGAGCAGTGGGCACGAGCTAAAACACAAGGAATTCCACCTCAGCATGTGGAAGAACTTTACACTGAGGGTGGCAGGGCACGGGAACAGCTGCCCAGGGTGGCTGTGGAGTCCCTCTGGGGACACAAGCCCCGTGTGGCTATATATACACAGAAATATCTGTCTGTGTGCTCGTACGTGCGACAGGCAGCTGAAACCTAAACAAACACACTATAACATGCATATGTTATATGTTACACAAACAGCCAGCAACAGATGGACAAGACCAAGGATTCAGTTGCCACGTTTTCCCGTCAGACACACATATTTATCATTAATCTATCGGTACCGACAGTTTACAGCAAATACACGAGCTTTATGAGGCGTGCAGATAAGCTCAGTACATGCTTACATGGAAAAGATTTGCTTAACCCTCCTGCCTGAACCCCCTGCAAGAGCAAATTATTTTTCCTTCATCAGCTCAGACGGATGGAGCCATTCTGGAGGCAGTCCCCACCTTCCCTGTACAGAAGCAGTAGGGTGATGTATTTACTTCCAGGGAACAGGAGGCCTGGGAAGAACCAAGGTGAGGGTAGTGGATGCTGGCTTGGTGGTTTGCAATATTCCTGGCACAACATTTTCAAAAGGACAGTAGCTGGACAGAGGGGATGAGGTCTGCTGTTGTGTTTTCTTCCCTTCCTCTCGCTCCAGGCTGGATGGAGCCTGTGGGATAGAGTGAGCAGTAGCAGCTGCTCCGAGAGCACAGGGGCAAGCCTAGGTAAAAGACTCCCCTCCTGTGAAGTGAGGATGGGAGAGAATTGAGAGACAGCAAGCTGGGAATTCATAGAACTAAATGTAGGGACAGTGAATAGAATTAAATGTAGGGACAGTGTGTCTCTTGAGTGGCGTTAGGAGTGGCCACGTTGTCAAAAAGCACAGAAAGAAAGGCTGTTTTTTGGGACTTAGGAGAGACTCTATAGGTTTTATTGTGTCCCAGAAGGCCACCAAAAATTGCATCACTAAGAACAAGGACCTACAGCTTGCTCTGCAAGCATCCATTAGGAGAGGAAACATCTGAACGTGCTCTGGTTATAACCTGCCTCACTCTCACTCCCTCCTTGTCTAAAGCCACCTTGTGTCGTTTGGGGCTGTGATGAAACACAGCTTTAAAGTTTAGAATTCTGTAAGTGGTTTTTTTATATATATACTTGTGGTAGGAAAATGGCTCTAAGCAGTTCCACTGCAAAGCTCTGGCTGACCTACAGGTGCTGGAACAGCAAGGAAGATGCATGGGCTCATGGTGGACAAGGAAAACTGCTCTCCTTGGTCTGGACATGACCAGAGAAGAAAGGCAATTAAAAAAAAGGAAAAAGTAGTACGTAGGAAAGATAAGTCAGCTGCTGCTTAAATAGTTAACAGATACACGTTAGTTTCTCTTTGCTGATTAAATAGTTCTCAATTCACAGTTTCCAGGCACCCTGAAGCACATTCCTCCTCATGTGCTGGGGCTTCTCTTTACCATCATTTTCAATTCTTTGGCAATCCTCCTGCTTACACAAAGGCCAAATTTGTCACCAAGGCTTAGAAGTGTGAAACTCTTCAAGTCCTACTCCTTGACTTTTCCTTTACAGATGTTTTCCTGCCTCCGACAATAATACTTAAAAAAAAAGGTGCCCTGCTTTTTATTTTTTTATTTGTTTTTCTCCTTCAAATCTCTGGAAGCAGACCTGTCAGATATTTTGGCTGTGTGTTTCTGTTTGTAGCTGCTTTTACCACCTCCCTCCTAGGTGCCTGTGCCCCTTTCTCACACAGCTGGACAGACAGTTCCCTAACGTTGTGTTTTGAGCCAGAGAACCTGTCAAGCTTCTGGTCAGGCCTTTTTATATTTTCTGTTACACTCTGAGGTACCTTCAGTGGGTTCCAGCTGTTTTCCTGCATAAGTGGAATGTAATTGCTCCTTCCATTTAGCCTGAAGTAAATATACTTAATAAAGCCATTAGTTCTGCCCTGCTTTAGGGGATCACTTGATAGCAGACTCAAAATTTTCCAATGAAACAAGATGCTGTTAAGAAAAGAAAGACTGTGACTTCTCACTGCATCTAAAAACTTAAGGATGTTTTAGCAAAAATGTCACAGCTTAAAAACATTAGTTCTTTAAACTGTGGTTCTTTTCCTTACAGTCAGTAATCCAGTAGTTCATGATAACTGTAAATTTGAGTCTGAATGATTTTGCTGTAATTTTGTTTATGAAACAAAGTAATTTTCTAGCTTTCAAAATGTCATAATTTCATGAAGTATATAATTAGAATGTCACTTTTTTGTCTTCTACCTGCCTGGATAGTGTTTTGTTAAAAGAAACCAAACCACATCTTGCTTTTGATGAAAGGCATAAAAAGGATTTTGTGTAGGTAATATTCAGGCCAATTTAAGGCAAAACCCATGCAGCATGACATTTTGAAGGTCTCCCTTAATAACAAAAGTGGAGATGGTTAGGCCAAACCTTTTCACAAGGGTTGTTCAAGCAGTTATTCAACCTTCACATTCAAGAATCTGTGACACTTTTAAAGACCCAGGCGTGCTTCCTGCAGCAAATTCTTGGCACTGAGCGTGTGATTTTCTGTGGTTTCTCTGGGGGCACTGCTGGGCATGTGCAAGCCCTGCCCCAGGGGCGTTCAGTCCTGCCCTCCTGGCACCTGGGCTCTGGCCTGGCACAGGTGTGTGCGTGGCCTCAGTGTGAACCAGACACATGGGGGAAGTGAAGTGTGTGAGGAACAAGTGCTCCCAGCCTCCCCTGGCTGCCTGCCTACCTGCCCTGCTCCTTCCTCCCAGCTGTGCCTTTGGCTGATAAACAGCAGGAATCACTTGAGCCAGTGTGGTGCTGAGCACCCCATTCCCCTCACTGCCTCTTCTCCAGCCCCTTTGGAGCTGTTATTGCATGGGATTTGCCTTTTCCTTTTCATTCCTTCCCAAAGGCTGCCACAATTTTCTTCTCCCTCTGCCTGGTGGCAGCACTGCTGCCCCTGCTAGAGGAGAGGGCGCTGAGGCAGCACTCCTGGGTTCCTCTTCCTCATCCAGAGCGGGAATTCAAGGCACAGAAAATCCTCAGAACCTCGTACATGCAGGCCCAGAGACAGCAGAGAATGCAGGGTTCGACCTGAGACCTTGGAAAAGGCTTCCAGATTTAGAGACCGTAAGTAGGAATGTGAGTTTGTAGTTTAAGCAGAGACATATTGAGATATATATCTATATATATATAGATATATATATAGATATATATATATAGGTAGTGGAAAGTTTTAAAGTTTAAGATCTAGAAGTAGTTGTAAAGGTATTAAGAAGTTTTAAGGTGTAGTACTGTAAGTTTGTGTGTCATTAGATGATTAGTCAAGAGAGTCTGCAATGTGGCAGAGACATATAAAACAAATTAATTAGGGATTGGTGTGAAAGTAAAAACATTATTGTGGCAGTAGTTTATTGGCTAATTAACCTTTAAAAGACCTTGTAACCTGGGATCTTGTGACCACTGACCACGAACTCCTGGCGTATGCAGTGAAGACCTTCTCACCCTTCATAAGGCTGGAGAAGAAGAGCAATAAATCATGTTTTAAGCCATCTCCCAGTGGTCCCATCTCTCTTAATATCCTGAAAATCCAGGGCCACTTGAATGCATTTGTGTGCTGCCTTCCAGCATGCTGCTTTCCTGGGAGCAGCAGGTTGCTCTGGTGGAGCCAGAATGATGCAGCAAGGCTTGGTTACCCATGCTCCACATATTCCTGGGCATGTTCCTCAGTGCTGCAGCCTGGCAACTCTGCCCATTTGGGACCCAGTGCCCTGTGCTGGGGTCTGGCTGCAAATCTTGCCAGAGACAGCTGGAATATGGGGGGTTTTCAGCTCCTCTCCCTCTTTGGGACCCGGTGTCCTGTGCTTTGTGCTGAGATCTGGCTGCAAACCTTGCCAGGCACAACTGAAATACGTGGGGTTTTCATCCCCTCTCCCCATTTGGGACCCAGTGGCCTGTGCTTTGTGCTGGGGTCTGGCTGCATCCCTTCCCAGGCACAGCTGGAATATGTGGGGTTTTCATCCCCTCTCCCCATTTGGGACCCAGTGGCCTGTGCTTTGTGCTGGGGTCTGGCTGCATCCCTTCCCAGGTGNTCTTTATCCTAATTTCTTAGCTTTCTCTAAGAGAGTTTTAAAGTTCCCAGCCTTTTTCTCAGCTGTCTTTTTGCCTACCTCTTAAAGCTTTCTTTACACTTCCTAAAAACCCTTTTACCTTTTCAATTCCCACACCCAGGCACAAATAATTTGGAATATGTGGTCTTTTCAGCCCACGTTTATTAAGGCTCTCAGCAGCTTTGCACTGGAATACTTTCCTCATGCTCAAAAGTTGAAATTCTCAGTCGTGCTCTGAGACCACTTCTTAACTCCAGCCCTAATGGTTAAGACAATTTTAGTCTTTTGTTAGTAATTTATTACGTGCTGAAGGTTCCTTCATGAGTGTAGGGTCAGACTGTTATCGTTTCATCTGTGGCTGTTATTAAAATACTCTCTCTTTGCACTAAAACTAAATCTGGCTGCTCTCATTCCAATTCTGAAGAGCTTCCCCTGCCCCCAGATCAACCCCAGAACATCAGGCTCTGAGTAGGCAAGTGTTTGTCTGCAGGGTGGCTCCCTGGTGACATTTCTGAGACTGTTTTCAGATTTTCTGCACTGTTAGTCCACACAGGGATGGGGTAGTGCTCTTTGGCATTGTTGGGTTTGGAATTCTGATATTACACATACTGTGTACGAAATAATTAACTATAATTTACTATGATTTTCAGCTGAGGGTTGCATTTTCCCTGCATGTGAGAGCCTGGCTTTTCACCAAAGGACTTCTTTTTTTCTTTGACTGACTTACTATCATAATCACTTACCAAAATAAAACTTTTTACTGCTTTTGTTATGCATTTATTTGCAAGGTACTGAGCTTTGCCTTTTTACAGGCCCAATTTCTGCCAGTGGCTTAGCTTGAGGAGAGCTAGAGGAAAGTTACCTATCTAGTAGAGATGTCTATCTCTAGTATTAATAACTCTAGTAATAATTCAGTCATTAGTAGAGCTACATTTTTTTCCTTTCTAATTTCCTATGTACATATTATAATTGTGAAGAATTCTTTTTGATTTACCTTCAGTCACTTTTCAGAGGGCATAATCTGAGCTGCAAACCCAAATTTAACACCAGGAAAAGACTTATTTCAGGAGGAGGAAAGGAGAGTCTATACCAATATAATTGCATTGACACCTAGTGTTATTCAGGAAAAGAAAAAAATCTTCCTTGTGTACATTTAATCAGTAAAAACTTTATCAGTGTTAGATTGTCAATGTGTTAAGAGACTATATGATTTCACTGTCTTGTCTTTGGGTAGGCAGAAATGAGAACATGATAAACCTAAAGAAGATGTGTGGAATATTTTGTATATGGATATTTTTCCTGGTTGTGTTGCCTTTATCCCCAAAATTTCCCTGACTTCTATAGCTGTACATTTGTGGGTATGAGTCTGTCAGATCTCTTACTCAAATTCTAGATTTCATCCTCCAGCCTCTCTCTAATGCTGATAATATTCCAAACATATATTGTTGATTTCCCTGCTGTAGCCAAGAGAGAATACTGTCAAAACTTAGAGAAGGCTTTTTCCTTCTCCTTTCTTTATTTCATGTAGCAGAATTCGCTAACTGCAGTAACATTTCTCATAAGGTCTAACTTTGCAAATCCCTTTACCTCCACCCCCGTGCTACTTTAATTACAGCTAAAATGTAACACTCGATTTTATCCTGAGAAGGCAACCATGTGGAGGCAGTGGGTGATTTCCTTTCTGTGATTTTGTGACCACAACTGTCTGTGCTGGGGTTCAATAAAATATTATCAATACCCATTGCCTATTGCTGCCCTGATAAACTGACAGAAACTGTTTGGAGCCATCAGTTTCATTTTTGCTCAGTTGATTGGAGCAAAAATATTGGAGATTTTTACTTGGTTGATTGGAGCAAAATATTGGAGAGGATCTGGCAATCCTGCTATTTCCCATAGGTTAATAAGGTGCAGTAGCAATTACATCTTCCCTAAGATAATTCCTTTCCAACCACATCTCTCTGCTAATCACCCTTTAATTGGGCAGCATCCAGCACCTGTTGCTCTAAAAGAGGGATCTTCCAAGCAGTTGCAGAGGAGATGCCCCTGTTTAATTAATTGCTGGTATGGAAAGGTTCATTAGATAATGGCATTAAGTCAGGACCTTATTTCTACACCTCACCAGGCAGAGCAGCTCTTGCCCTGTGAAGGGAATGATCACAGAGCCACTGCTGCTGCAGAGAAATGCACAGGGCTGGGGAGCTGTGCCTGTGCTGCCCAAATATCCCAGTTCTGAACATCCCCATCAGCTCTTGCTTGAGCTAATTGGGGAAGTAGAAGGAGAGAGTCTGAATAACTTCATACTTTTAGCTGTTACAATGTTCCTTTACTCAGAGAATTTGCATTATTTCCTTCTCAACTGGCAGAAGTATCCTCTTGGGGTTTGTTGCTGTGTTTGTTTTTTAAATGAAGAATGTTGGTGTTTGTTAAAGACTGATACAGCATTTCATAGCTTTAGATATAAGGGAAGTTTAAATTAAAGTATAAGGGAAGTTTAAGTTTAAAAGTTGGTGTTTGTTAAAGACTGATACAGCATTTCATAGCTTTAGGTATAAGGGAATGGAGAGTGTTGCAACAATACTGAATTTCAGAGAGCAGATAAATATCAGGAAGGATCCCTAAAGTTAAAGCAACCAAGCACATCAAGTGACGTTTCTGTCCTAAATATTCCCCCAATGTTTTGTATTTTTGATAGCTGCCCGTGGACGTTGCTGTGGGGAAATTCTTGTGCTGCTCATGGCTATTTCAGCTCTGCTCCTCCAGGTGGGCAGAGCTGCTGAAGGCTCTCACAAATGCACCTCCTGTAGTTAAAGTTAGCCTTAAAAGCTGTTTTAAGTGTCTTTTAAGGTAAGATCACCTAACCTGTAATAACACAACACCTTAGGTGATCATTTTTATTTGTAACTGGCTTTATTTAGCTAGAAAATATGAAGAAAAGATGTGTTTTAAAGTCAGCTTCCTTTCAAACTGAAAATTGACTTTTTTCCCCCTTTTGTTATGCAGCATGTTGCAATAAGGATCCACAATTACCTCCATGTTTTAAATGCAATTACTTGCAGCTTCTTGAAGAGTAAAAATACTTCATTTCTATTTGAAACCTCCATTTTGGTCATTATTTGTGTTGCTTTAGGGTTTGTGGGTATGAGAAGAAAGGCCTGGGTAGAAAAAGGAGTTCAGATTTGTGTAACTGAACCAGAAAACAAAACTTGGTAACATTTGAAGGGTTGCCCTTGGAAACAATAAATGCAGTCTATCCCTGGTTTGTAGAAGGGTTGGATTTAGGCAAAGGCACCTTCCATCAGGCAGCCAATACAAGGTTTAAGCACTTTTGAATGAGATTTTGAAGTGGAAACTAAAGGTATTAGCACCACAAACCTCCAGTGAGTGTCTGAGTCTGGGTTCATTACACTTGTGTGAATTTGTTTCCCTCAGTGGATTCGGAGAGCTGTGAAGGCATTTGGCTGTCCCTCTGTTACAATCTGATTTTGTCATTTTCTGGTGATGCTGTGCTGCTTCTTCTGGCAGATTAAATTTACAGGCATATTACCTCTCCTGACAGAAACATGCACTGCCTGGATTTTTCAAAGGAAAGCTTCCATAAGTAGTAACAGGACAGGGTTTCTTTTTACTTTTTCTTTTGTGTCTCTTATTTTTCATGCTGGTTTACCCAAATCTGTTAATTTTATTATCATCCTGAATTAATCTTATAACACTGAGCTGAGCTTGCTTTCTTATCTACAGTGAAATTGCTGTGTCATCGAAGCACCAGTAAACCTACTAAGTTTAGAACTAAGTCAGGTTCAGGCCATTTTTGTTGGGGTTTTTTGTTATTTGCTTTTGGCTTGCTGCTCAGCTTTAAGGAAAGAGCCTTCTGCAGCTGTTTTCCACAGCTTCTGAGGGAGTTCTGCCATTCCAAGGTGCAGCATTTCAGGGTGCTCTCAGAACTGCAGCATTCAGGTAGAAAGGGGCATCTGGAGGCTTGTTCAACATGATCATAAAGGGGAGGTGAGGACTGGGAGAAAACTCCTCAGGGTGCTGTGGATTCTTGGTGCCATACAGAGCATCCAGACTGGCAGGTGGGATGCAGGAAGCACAGCTGGTGTCCCAGGGGATGGAGGGACCAGGAAGCTGGGATGCACTACAGGAGGCAGGGCTGAGCTGGAACAATGTGGGCCTGATATTTCTGGGTCTGAGAGAGTTCAGCCTGTTAGCAGCTGCTGACTTTCTCCCAAGGAAAATCTATCAAGAAAGCTTCTTCTCAGAACAATCTTAGCAAACAACTCTCCTTTCTCAGAGCAATCTTTCTCCAGGTGGTGTTTTGCTTTTCTAGTTCTCAAAACATTTGAGTTGTTTCTGTGGTTTAACCAATGGGATTGGAGAGGTGTCATTCCTGTTCACCAACCATGTTAAGTTTGTGTCAGAACACCCTATAAAAAGGTAGCAAGAATTAGACAATAAAGCTTTTTTCTATGCTCTTTGCCTTGTGAAATATTTGGAGTCTCTCATCTTTTCTCGTGTCCTACAACGACAGGACAGGGCTTGCTGTGGTGAAGGCAGCACTGGCATGCAGGCAAAGCTCAAGGGGGTTTGCCACCAAGGTGGGACACCTGCTAGCAACAAAATGAACCAGGGAGGACAGAGCTGTGTGGGTCTGGAGGCAGGAAAACTCAGGTAGATTATGCAACTGGAAATAGAGTAAGAGGAGTGTTTTAGTGGAAGGAAATGCTGAGCACAAGGATGGCTGAACAGTGTGCTGTCATTCCCAAGAACTGTCCTGCTGCCACGACCATTCTTGAGGTCAGTTTAATTGCTGGTTGTGATGTGACCTAGCTGGAAGTGGCTGCTGGCACAGAGCAGAACCTGTTCTGTAGCAGCAGGAGACAGGAGACAGGAGTCTCCCCTGCTGCAGCACGAAGCAATTGGAAAGCAGATACAGCAGCACATAGATTTTCTGTCTCTTTGTCTCCGAGGGGATTCTGAGGGATACAGACCAGCAGTCATTTTCTCTCGAGCAAGAAAGAGATGTAGGCTTAACAATTGTAGGAGAAGTTGATTGACCATCAAGAAAAATGTTGTAAAGATTGAGGAAGCATTTATGAAATGATAAAGCCTGCTAGAAAGCATCTCTGTTTTCCCTACTACTTGGCAACAGTTGCCACAAGACCTAGAAGCCCTCTGTACAGTTCCAAGAGAGATGATGCAGTCTAACATTTTCAAATGTCTAAGTATGATTAACTCCAGCTGACAAATAGCAGTTCCATTTTATCCTAAAAGTCGTACTTATCCTAAAAGTATGTCAATAGAGACTGTGGTTTGAAATGTGCTTTAGGATACAGAGGGAGGAAAAGGTGTGGGGTACTGTTTTTAACATTCTATCTTCGATTTTGCTGTTTGCAAAAAATTACATAAACCAAGCTGTTTTGTCTGAGCATGTATGTGTGATTGTATGCAAAAAAAACACAGCCCAAAAGGAGAGACAGGCTCATTTTACTTATCACTTATTACTTATTTCAAGCAATGAAATGATGTAAAGCTTCTCTGAAGTTTGATTTATCTGCATTTAACTCCATCAGTGATGACTCCATTTCCATTCAGTGTAAATGAAGTAAGATTGCCTGGCTAAAGGGTTTTTCCTTCCACATGACAAATCCATCTTACTCTACTAGGAGAGGATGAGAACCACATGAGTTTTGTAGTCACATTGATTCTGTGCTGTCCTGTGGCACTGGGGAATATGATCTTTGTTCTGTCAATGACAATACTGTGCTTGAACTGCTGAAGTAACAACAAAAAGATCCCAAATTTGCCTTTTCTGTAGAGCTGTTTCTGAACGGATCTTTGACTTAAACTAAAGTTGTAGCAACAGGAATGGAGATCCCACAGCATTTCTGGGCAACCTATTCCAGTATTTTATTACCCTCATGATGAAAAAAAATTCTTTGTGTCTAATTGGAATTTTTCCTCCTTTATGACTTGTCTGCTGCCTTTGCTACGGACTCTGATAAGAGGCAGGCACCAACTGCTCTATACCCTCCTCTTGAGCTCCTGAAGACAGCACAAAGATCTATCTTAGTCATCTCTTCCTCACACTTAGCAAGCCCAGTTCTCTCAGCCTGTGCTCTTTCAGCATGTGCCTCAGCCCCTCAACCCTCTTAGAGGCTCTGGACTTGTTCTTATTGCAGTGTCTTGTACTCAGCAGCCCAAAACTAGATGGGGCATTCCAGCTGTGGGCTCCCAGGATGGTTCCCTGTGACCTGCAGGGCAGTGGCTCCAGGGTGTGTTGGCCTCCTTCCCACCCAGGGCACGCTACTTGCTCGTGTTGAACCTTTTATCTACCAGGACACCTGGCTCTTTGTTGAAAGCTGCTTCCCAGCCTCTACTGATGCGTGGGATTACTCCATCCCAGGTGCAGGGTTTGGCATTTGTGATTTGTGGCAGTCCAGGGAAATCTTCATCTTGCTTCCATCTCTAATCTACAGCCCGGCAGCTGAGCTACACAGTTGTATGGGAGCCTGCCAGTGGCCTTGCTAAAGTCAGGGTGAGTGGCACCCATTACCCTCCCCTTGTCCACAGATGTCACAATAGGACACAAAATGAAGACGCGGACTTCTGTCAGATTTCTGAGAGCTAAATCTGGTTTATTTCAAATTCTGACTCTTTTTATAGTATTTTGAACAAGCTCAGGGATTGGTAGGCAAAGTTAACACCTCTTCAATCACATTGGTCAAGACAGATGTCTATCAGATCATCTCCTCCTCTAAGAAGGAATGCAAACATAGATAAAGCTAGCACAAACAATTCTCTTATTTACAGCAAAATCCATGGGAAAAGACTTTCAGAAAGTAAAACATCAGAAGGCTAAAAAAATCAAAGCGACACACAGAGCCAGGGATCTTGCCATGGACTGGTCAGGTGTATGTGGCATTGTGTGCCTTTGGTAATTCCAACCTGGCTGTTCCTTTTCATCCTTTGTCTGCTTGGATATGGCTTCTAAGATGACTTACTCCATGGTCTTTCCAGGAACTGAATTAGGTTGACTGCCCTACAGCAGGAGCTCCCTGGCTCCTCCGTGGAGATGGATATGATGTTTGTCTTGCTGTTCATCAAAAGCCTCACCTGACAGTCGTGACCTTCCAAAAATGAGAGGACAACTTTACAGTGGCATTGGCCACCTTTCTGCACTCCTCCAGATACAGCTCATGTTGTTCCAAGGATCTGGGTATGTCCAACTGCCTTAAGTGCACCACTCCCAGAGACTGACCCTGGTCTTGGAGACTCTGAAGGCCTGAAGACAAACCCTACCAGGAACTAAACCCCTTTCCCCCTAAAAACCCCAAACAACCCCCCAAAAAACCAAAAATAAAAACCAGAAAAAGACGTAAGGCAAACCAATCATTGAGTACCTGAGCCTTATCCATGTCCTTTGTCACTGCTTTTCCTGCCAGGCTGAGCAGTGGGGCCATCTCCTTCCCAGCCTTCCCTTTGCTGCCAATGTACTTACAGAAACCCTTCTGCCCCTTCATCTCTCAATTTTTCCAGCTATATCTGAGGCCTTTCATCTCCGCGTTCTTGAGCTGAGGTGGGAGTTCCCTGTTCATCCATGCTGGCTTCCCCCTGCCTGGCAGGCTGACCTGCTCCTGTGCACTCCAAGGGGGTCCATGAGGACCTGCCACATGTCCTGGGATGCCCCAGAGCCCATTCCTGAACAAACTGAAATATAGCCCAAATTCCACAGTTGTGACTCCAATATTTCTCTCGCTCAGTTTCTTCCAAGATGTTGACCTGCAGAATGTTGTGTTTGCTGCAGCCTTGCTGCCCTTGACCTTCACATTGCCTAGCCCCTCCTCCTTTTTTTATGAATACCAGTCTGAATTCGTCTCCTAGTCTTCTTCTTGATAAGCTGCATCAAGAAATTGTCATCAACATATTAACATGATTATTCATGAGCAGGAATTGATTTCATGAAGTGTCTAGTTCAAAATTACAGACTAAAGAAGTTTGAATAAGTTTCCCAAACTACTGGGTAATTATCCAAACAGAACCATTTAAATCTCTTCCACTCCTTGTATTAATAGGAGCTGCAATATTCCCATGCTGACTATGAGAGGAAAAATCAATATCAGCAAACGTACATTCATATTGATTTATCTTCCCTTTTGGCTTTCTAATTTAGTAAAGGCTACTAATGCAACATTACATAAAGATTCTCAGGAGAGTCAAAAGGCTAATAGGAGCAGGTATTGCTGTTTGTTCTGGGGAAGTGAACTGACTGTACTGCTCAGAGTCAGTTGCTGCCCAGTCTCTGGTACATGGATTTTGAGCCTTGTATCAGAGAGCAAAATTCCAGGCAAAGGGATTAGAGGGAGGCATCAAGATGACTTTTTGGAGTGCAGGCCCAGCACACTGTTAGGATTTTTGAATGTCCTCATATACACGTGCAGAGCAGTTGGTGACCATTGTTAAATTAGGTTAGAAAAGGGTTTTCAGATCATGTCCAATTCTTATGCACATGTTTGATTTTTAATGCATTCTTTCATGTCTTGTATGAGGAAAAGGGAATGCCTTATGAAAATAATAATTTTGTTTCAGCTAATCATTCTAAACAAAGCAAGGGGAAGCAAATGAGGGGAGGAAATGTTTTGCAGGATTCGAAAACTGATGTTTATGACTGCCCAGGGCATCAGAAAGTTGTCATATGGGAAAATGAGTCAGCTAGACACCTGTATGTTACATCCTCAGAGATTAAAAAGGGGTCTGGTATAGTACAAGCTATTGCATGTTTTTACTGGTATAAACTTCAGAAAAATAAACCTTTTAATTAAAAAATACTCCTTATAATGTTACAAACATGGAAGTGCAACAGGTTATAAAATGGGAAGAGCATTCTCTGTGCTCTTACTCTGCACCATCAATAGGCACAGATTCAGGACTGGAAGTTTTCCACGTGGTGGGGTTTTTTTTCCTCCCCTTTTTGAGGATAGGGCACTCATGAGGACACTGTCAAAAAGTAGGACATTTCCTTATCCTACCAAAGGACAAGGAAAACAACAGATTACTGAAAAATAAGGCAGAATAATTAGGTCATTGAAGGTCTGGGCTCATTGAGGTGTTCAGTGTCCCAGAAGAACGGCTGATGGTCTGCAGCTGAAAAATCACATTTTGAGGATGATTGTAAAAGTTGAGTTCTGTCTTCCAAGGCCCAAATTCCTAACTTTTTTTCAACTTTTATTGAGTTTAGCCATCAAGGCATTCTGCTAGAGAAGTAAATGCAAGAATAGCCTTTGTCCCACTCTAATTGATGGGAAATTAATTTTCCTTAGTCACCTTCACTGAACCGTCAACAAGTTCTTGCCTATGAAGGAGGACTCCAGCTTGATTTGGAGTACCAAATGACAGGGTGACTGTCTCCAAATGGCCATCAGAGTTTGGAAAACTGTCTTCAGCCTGCTCTTTCCTGCTGCCCATCAGCAAAGCCTGTGTCTCCTGCTGGGAGTCACAGTGATACCAGAGTGGTTCCCTGCAGAGATCTGCCTTTTCTCCAGGGGAAGGGGTTTCACCCTCAGCCCAACCTCTATGCCCAGCCTTTTAGTTCCAGAAGGTAGAGAAGATAAATCAATATCACAGAAGTAAGGTATCCCAGGGGTTCTGTCAGGAAGTAGTACTTGAACATAACGTAAATATTTTAATTCCACAGAAACAGAGTGATGATGTTACTCACAGAGGCTTAATTCTCCTGTCATTCACACAGTCTTTTGAACATCACCTCCTTGATATGCACCTCCTGCAACACCTGTGGGTCTCATTTTGGTCTTTTCCTAGAGGCTGCAGCTGGTTTCCTCAGCTGCAGTGGAGCTTTCAAGAGATAATTTTTCTCAAAACAACTCAAAGAAAGAATTTAAACAAATCTGCACAGCTAGTGTTTGTTATCTTGTTTACATGTAGAGAAGTGTTGATTTTAGTTAGCCAATCATAGTGATAGTGTGTTAATCAAGGACCAGTTAGGTCCAACTCTATCGTATTCCTCTATAAAAAGAGTTGATCTGTTAATAAATTGAATTATTTGGCCTTCTGATTTTATAGAAATTGTGTCAGTCTTTTCATGTCCAGCGGCGACATTCACCCACCCCCAAATCTGAATGCACAAAGTGGTTTTACTGCCCAGTTTATTAAAACAGCTGAAGCATTGCAATTCACAGCCCTTGTTGTGCCATTTGGAAAACAGGAGTAACTGGTAACAAGTGTGGGTGACCATCCTCTTATGTCAGCCCTGAGGAGAAAATGGGCTGAACCTGCTGGAGATGTAGAGATCCAGGGGTGAAGTTCCAGTCAGCTTTTAAGCTCAGTGCCTCGTGTGTTCTGGGGTGGTTCTGGCCCTACAGCTTGTTCTTTTTCCATATTGAGCATATGGAAGTCACAATTCTTTTATGGAACTTCAACTCGACAAGATTCAAGTCATGTACATGACAGAAGGCCTTGAAATCTGGGCAGTGTTGCTTGTCAGATTGCAAGTCCTGGCTCTGAAGCGTTTATTACCCGTTTTCATTGGGAATTTCTGGTGTGGGAATTTCTGAATATTGTAGGATAAAGCACTTCTTACCCCTCGTTTAAAAATGACTGATTTTCTTTCTCCAGAAACTTGCGGAATAAATTCAACCTCCACCCTGAGAAATTTCAATCCAAACAGTCAAAACTTTGTTATCAAAAACTGAAAAGGATGTCTTGTAGTAGTGTTGCCTTGTACTTCTGTTGTGTTAAAGAGGGGTTATTTTTAAATGCAAATCAAACGACAGAGAACCATTTAGTAACACTGCAGTTCATGTGGATTTTCAGTTCTTTCCTTACAAGGTCTCAGAGAACTTCACAAATACCTCAGTGAGATGCAGAAATGCTATATTCATCTTATTTTTAAATAAAAGCAGGGTGGGAAAGGCTGCATTTGGTCACTGAGAGTGAAGAAACAACCCATGTTTGAGGTTAGAGATGAAATAATTTGCCAAGACCTCCCTGTTAAGCTTTGAAACTGCAGATTTAGGGAATACTTCATAGTTCCATTTTTGTTTAGGATGCCTGAGGTCAGCGTGGCCCTGTGACTTCAGTAACTTTTAGGTGTCTTATTGTTTGCACAGTCACAAAAAACTTTCTTAGTGGCAAGAATTGATGTTTTTTTTACCCTCCACGTTCCCAGGTAATGCCTGGGCATGTCCTGCCCAGGTCTCTGGTGAGGGAATCAAGTACTTTAAGTATTCACTTCCATCATTTTGGTCTGGCTAGGGCAAAACCACGACCATGTGTGATATCTGGTCTAGAAAAATGCTTCTCAAGGCAAAGATTAACTTGGAGATAATTATAGATAGTTTCTAATAGAGGACTGTCTTGATGCCCTTTTTTAAAAGAGATTCTGTTGACTGTAAGTTAAATGGACACTCTCTAATTTTCTCCAAAAGAAAAAATTTTCAAGAGGAAAATTTTTAATGTGTTTTAGCTGTAGGCCTGTAGCTTTTAGAAATATGTTTTAAAAATCCGTACTGATACTGTTTGTTGATGTTTTCCTTTGGTTTCTTACTACAATGACCATTGTCAATCTTCATTTCCAATAATTTTTACCTTCTACTTCTAATGCACTGGCCAGTATTCTACCTCATGTAGCTTGGTGAGCTTATTACCCTCTACACTCACAGATTTGCCCATATTAATGAAATACCTCTTGGAGACACCTAATATTTCACATATGGACACTTTTCTGCTGGTGAAAAAATGATCAGAATTATTTTTTCCAGAAATACTTCCAGTATTTAGCAAAAATAGTCGAAATATTGACAGTGTTGTATGTAAATGAGGTGGTTTCCCTCAGGGAGAATTTAGCAAGGACATGTCAAGTGTGTGTTCCTTTTGTGTGTTCCTTTTTCTGTAAGCTTCAATAATAAATTACTCTGCACTTACAAATCTGCTCTTGCCACCCTTGACTGGGAGCACACCAGGTTCCAGAGTGCCAAGGAAGGAAAAGATGGGGAGATGTCAGCACAAACATCCTGACTCACTCCGTGTGGTGCCTGGGATGTAAAGGGTGGAGGGCACGATAGCTTGGCTGAAGATATGTCTGGATGTCCTTGTAGGACATGAAAATAGATGAGACACTCCAACTATTTCAGAAGGCAAAGAACATAGAAAAAAAGCGTTATCGCCTAATTCTTACTACTTTTATCAGGTGTTCTGATACAGACTTAACATGGTTGGTGAACAGGAACGACACCTCTCTGATCCCATTGGTTAAACCAGAGAAACAGCTCAAATGTTTTGAGAACTAGAAAAGCAAAACACCGCCTGGAGAAAGATTGTTTTGAGAAAGGAGAGTTGTTTGCCCAGATTGTTTTGAGAAGAAGCTTTCTTGATAAATTTTCCTTGGGAGAAAGTCAGCAGCTGCTAACAGGCTGAACTCTCTCAGACCCAGAAATATCAGGCCCACATCTGGAAACCAAAGAAACTGAAGAAATTGTCTTTTTCTCTTTGTGATGCTTTAAATCTGATCTGAACCCAGAAAGCTAAGTAGGGATAAGAATGAAAAACCACAAGGACAGTCTGCAGTAGATAGAATGAATTGATACCTTAAACAGCATCAAGTATGGAAGAAACAAAAGTAAAACATGTTGCATGTTTTTTCCTGGGGGGGGTGGATTGGGAAGCTGGGACAGCTGGTAAATCTCTTATTTAAATACAGTGTATTTTAAGGTGTCCTCTGGCTTATCCTTTGGAACTCAATGACAGCAAGTGTCTAATAACAAAGGTTTTGAGTATTTCAGAAGCCATGAATCTTCCTCTGAGGATTCAGTAGTCATTGTCACTTGGGAACTCGGGATGACAGCATTCCTTTCCTGGGTATTTTGTTATTATGAGAGTCAATTATTCAGGAGCACCTTCTTGATGTACCACTTGTAGTAACTTCCACGTGGTGGCCTCTCCCAGGCTGACATTTTTCCCACTGAGTTCCTGGCTGCCAGGTGGTTTTTCCCTGCACTTTCTGGCTCAGGTGACTTGGGGAGTGCATTCCCTGCAGGGAGGCTTTGTGGGGAGGGCAGTGCAGGGTGCTGTTTGCTTCCTCTGTGTCCTGTGGAACACTCAGCTGCAGGAAGTGGTACCTTGGTCCCTCCTGGAATCACGTTTTGCATTCAGAAAGAAGAAGGTGGTGGAAGGCTGCTTCATGCCCCCCTGCTGCCTGTGTGTTTTCTGGGGGGAGAGGATCATTCAGCTGGTGATGCCTTCATGATGTTCACTGCAGGTTTTTTGGGTCCAGCTCTGCCAAATGTGTAGATGGTAGCAGGCCAAATGCAGCCTTTCACTTTTGTCTACAAAGAGCTTAATTTGGTCCTGGCATTAGCTCTGATTGCTTAAAGCCACAAAAGCAACTTCTTTCCTTTCTTTTAACCCTACACAAAGGAGACTGCTGCTAGTGTTGCAAAATAATTGAGCCAGAGCCTCTTGCAATCAAAAGATGATTAGCTTCTTGTGTTTGTGTGTGTTCTGATGTGAACCAATCCATTATGTCTGTTTTGTGTTCCTAGGGATGCACTATTTTTATGTGGAACTTGCAAAAGCAGACACAGTTCACTGATGTTTATTAGTGACCTTGTCTTGTCCTCTGAATTATGGGCAGTCTGCTTTGAACATGGGGAAATGCCACTCGCAGTCATTAAGTGGATGTTAGGGGTTTTTTGTGGTTGTTTAACCTCTCCAAGGCCCTGCTGCAATTCTAGATGTAAAAAAAAAAAGAGAGAAACTGAATGATGGGTGTTTAAAGCTGAAATATTTATAGAAGCAGTTTTTTATTTAAAAATAGCACTTGTGCCTGAGAAGATCAGATGTACCACTTCAGTATGAAAAGCCAAACCAGATTTTAGTTCATATTGTTAATAGAAATTGCAGGAAATTTGATAATGTAATTTATCTGAAAATATTTTCTTCCAGTCTAGGTTGTGGAGTGGCTTTTGTGTTACTAAATGTTATAAAGAAAACCATGTTTTAAAAATTCTGTATTTTTTATAGTTGTAGAATGCAAGACCAGTAGTTGAATTACTGTTTATTAAAGAAGAGAATATACCAAGTATCAGAACACAAGCCATAGAGATGAGATCTCTCAAATTAAATGAAGGCAAATGATATTAGAAAAATAATTTTGCTTACTAAAGGAAGATAGATGGGGATTCCATCACCAACAAAATAGAATATATTGAGCTGAAAGTGTGTTCTAGAAGTAGATTACAATTAAAAACTGGATTGTTTAGGATCTAAAGTTACCTTCCTTGCCTGTCAGGGAAACTTATGTGGACTTGAAAATCCATCCCTATTAAAAATGAGAAGCAACAGAATGTGAAATCATGAAGTTCTTATTGATCTGAAGTCTCTCTTTAGGTTGATTAACATTTTACCTGAATGAGTGCAAGTCCTGCAGGACGTGGCCCGAGTGATTTGAAGTGGTGGCAATTGTTAATGCTCCAGGATCAAAATGGTATCCAAATTTGGGTTGTTTGGAAGTGCTTCCTTATTTGAGAAATCCTGCACTGATGGGACTGAAAGAGTAAAGAAATATCCTGAATTTCTCTTCTGAAGCTCAGGAAAAGGGTGCAGCAAACACCATACAAAGGGTGCTGTTTTTTCAGCTCAATGAAAGGAACTCTTGCACATTCTTTGTAAAGTGCTAAATTGTGGCAGGGAGTAAAAGAAATGACTGGTGAGTTACTGCTTTGAGTTTTCAAATATTATCTTAGAGCACAATCTGGGGGGAAGACAAGTGTCCACAGACCAATGATCCACAACTCCAAATAAAAAATGTACCTTTGAATGCATTTTGAGGACTGGTGTTCCCAATACTGTGACAACTCAAATAAAAATTTGAAGACAAAAGTCCACCTGAAACTTTGGCTACTGACCATAGAAATCAAATCCTGTCTGAACAAGGAGAAATTCCTGCTTCATGTTTGCTTAGAATGGCAGATCTCCTTGGCTTTGCAGCCTTCTTCCCCAAACCAGCGTGAAGCAGAGCTCTGGATTCTCTCCTCAAGAGAAGGCAGCATGCACACATTAATATTGACTCCATCACATCACACCATCTGGCTCCACCAGCTTGGAAAGGGTGGCCTGAGTCGTGTGGCTTTCCTTCCTCATGGCTGACAGGAAACAGCAAATTAATTGGGAGTCTAATTGTGATTTACCTTCTAGCCCTCACTCTTGACCCCCATGGTCTGCCATTCATTTTGTCTTTGAAAGGCTTAACACCTCTAAGAGTCTTGTTTCATCTGTTAAGAAGAGAATATTTGTTGTATGCTGAGTGTATAAAGAAAGACAGAAAGTAGGTGGAAGCTGGCGTGGAGCTTAAGTTTTCTTTTAAAAAAACCACAACACTCTTTTTAAGCTACAGAGTTGAAGGAATATACTTTTCTGTGAGGGTTCACTAAACATTTGTTCTCGGAGGTGTTTATGGACAGAGAGGGGAATGTGAACATCCAGGAGTACTGTGAGGCAGCCACCTGCTCACCTGTAATTCCCTGCCCCAGGACTGAGCTGGCATCCTGCTTTATTTGAAAACACTGCATCTTACCTCCACAAATGCCATCTTACTACAAAGTTTCCAAGATCCCTGCGATTTAGTCAGGTTGAATCCAAGCATAAAGAACAAGATCTTATTTTCTGTCTTCATGGATACTCTGAGAATGAATTAATCAATATTTTGCAATGCTTTAAAGAGTTAAAATTCTGTGTAAACATGGCAATTTGGTTCTTCACTCCAGTGTAGCCAAATTTTAGTTGTCCTGCTTGCCACAGTACCAGCAATTGAGCTCCTGCAAAACAGTTACTAATCCAGTGGGACTTCCAGAAGAAATTGGGGTGAGAGCAGATGGAGTAGAGGTGGTCAGCAGATTCCATCCTTCTCCTGGAAGAAGTACGGAGCTGACCAAAGCCTGGTCTGGGTTTCACTGTGCTGCCTGGTGTGCAACCTCTCTGTTATTGGAACATACAGCTGCTGGCTCAACGGTTTATGGTCATTCCACATCTCACTGGGCCTTTTCATATTCCTATTCTGACCAAGTTCTTCCAACAGTAAATCATTTCACGTGGCATTTTTCAGTTCCAACTCCAAACCACGGTGCGGTGTTAATTCAAAACGAAGCTTTAACTCAAATGTCAATTGTGACTTGTAAAATTATTTTTAAACGCTTTTTGTGCACTCTGAAGTTTGGGTTTTTTTGGATGTGAGGCGCTCTGAGTGTCACCAGGGACTGTATTTGATGCTGCTGCAAGCTCTGGGAGCTTCATCTCAAGGACTGAGGATCTGAGAACACGGGGAGTCACGAGTGTGTTCCGAACTGGTGCCAGAACATCAGCTCAAGCTGATTGCTCCTTTGTGTCACTCTTAGGGCAGCAGTGTGATTCATCACTTCCACTCTGCTGAATCCCCAAGTGCAGATGCCTCTTTATGGGTTAGATTTTACTTCCATTGACGACTAAATGGCATCGTGATCTCGTTTGTAATAATGGGAGTTGGGAGTGGTTTGCTAAAAGCAATTGACCTACATCGGTGTGATTCTTGTGTGGGATCTTGTCAGGTTCAACAGCTTCTCCAGAAACAGTTTGGGTCTTAGCAAATGCATGTGTTTAGTTCCCCAGGAGAGCATGTGGGTTCCCCCTGCACTGGGGAGCATCTGTGGGTTCTGCTTGTTATTCCTCAGTAGAGTATTTTAAAAAGAAATGACGACATTTAAACCTTGTGTTCTCCATGGGTGAAGCTCAGGCATGATGTAGCTTTCAATGAATTATTAGACGTGACCACCAGCTCCCTTCCATTTTGACAATAATACCATCTGCCATTCTTTCATAGTGTGCTTGTTCCTCTATCTTTGTAAGCCTCTTGATGACTACATTGTTTTGATATGCTAGGCCAGTTAAGCTGCAGAAATCTGGTTTAAAAATAGCTGTATGATTTTAAAATGATTTTTAAATACTGGAGGAGCACAGAAGAAAAAATTGTTTATATATGGTTATAGATCTATTTTTGTAGTTCTATTTCTGGTAAGCTGAAGCTGATACACCAGCACGAAAAGGAAGATTTATGTAAGTATAGATAGGGAGTCATTTCAGGCTGTGGTTGGGATCATCTGACTGGCATGTCTTTGGGTCACTGGGCCAAGCAGGGTTTGTTTAGGTTTTGTTGTGCATTTTTTCTTTCTTCCTTTTTCATTTTTTTCTTTTTCTCCCCCTCTCCGTGGCATTCTTCGTCTGTCAACTTATTTTATTTGGAGAGCAGAATTTCCTCCCTAGTTTCTTCCTCCTTCAACTAATTGATGTCTTTTGCTTCTAGACATCTGCTGGGCTGCAAAGCCAGCAGCACAGTGAGTGTAGAGCTAAATACAGATATTGAGAAGGCCTGAAGTCTGTCAGTCCATCCCCTGGGCACAAGTGTCTGCCTGTTCATGCCAGAGCAGCAGCCACATGCCTTGTTAGAGCAGGTGCTCTTGGTGCAGCCCCTGTGCTGTGTGTCTGCTCTGCCCTGCAGTGCTCCTGCTGACAGCAGCTCCTTCCTCAGGCTGCTCTGGAGCCAGCAGCCCCTGGTGTGCTGCAACTGCCACAAACACCACAGAACCCCATGGCAGAGAAATGGAAAGGGATGTAAAGGTCCCATATTATCATCCTCTACATTCTCAGAATCTGCCAGCCTGGAACTTTCAGGCTCTGCTCTCCTTTGGGACTGACAGGCAGCAGTGACCAGCAGACAGCTCAGAATGTGGATATGAAATGTAAAGGGATGTAAATGTCCCATATTATCATTCTCTACATTCTCAGAATCTGGAACTTTCAGGCTCTGCTCTCCTTTGGGACTGACAGGCAGCAGTGACCAGCAGACAGCTCAGAATGTGGATGTCTCCACTTCCCCGCCTTTCTCCAAAGTTCAAGCTGTGTTTCTTCAGGAGATGGCAGCAGATGATACAGTAATTGTAAAAGTCAGATTCTCCTGTGAGACTGAGGAGGAAAGATGTCCAACAATTGCTCAGTTAAGTAACAAAATAATCAAGCCTTTTGCATTGCAATGATACCGAGGGAGCTGAGTAAGCTTTTGAGCCTTTTGTGTTCCTTTGATGTAAGAGAAGAACCCTTCAGACTAAAGAAAGATGGTCCAGTGCCTGATGGCTCACAGTGTGAGAAAGGGTTTTCATGTTTTGCATCACGCTGTGTTTTATTTTATGAGCACTGCCACTCGTGCCTGTTTGTAGAGAGCATAGCTCTGATTTCTCTGGAAGCCTAGAAGAGGAAATTAAGGAACTGGATAGAGATTTCTTCAGGCATTTAGTTGTTTAGGAGCCAGGTCCAAAATCTTCATCTTGCTCTCACTCACCCAATCTTCCTCTGAAGTCACAAGACTCCTGCAGTCTCATGGAGTGGTAGGTGAAGGAGACACAGAGGCCATCTGAGAAGGCAGTCAGGGAGCCAAGTGGGAAGGGGGGCTGCTTCTGTTCTCTGCAGTTTGGTTCTTGTGCAACATGGGGTCAAGCATTTATTCAGTTTTTACCAATTGGAGAGATTACCTATGCAAAGTATCATGATGTTTTATCAGGATCAAGACCTGGGTTCTTCACAACTCCTGGGGTTTTTTCTGATTTAAGAAAACGATGCAAAAGGCTGAGGAGAAGGGGCTGGGAAAGAAGGATAATGTCAAAGAATGAAAAGATGTAATTACATGAGCTTGCTATATGTGTAATTGGCATGAGCTTTCCATCCTCTTTTTATTTTATTTGGTTTTGTTTATTCTTATTAAAAATTATTAGTTTCCCTTCCCATAGTGTAAAAGCAAACATCAAATAAAGACTTAGAAGTTCCTCTGTGCTTTAAAAAAGGGTGAGTTATGAATAACAGTTGAAGCAGTCTTAGCCACTGATGTAACCTACCTGGCTTCCCCTCAGTGTAAAACTGTTGCTATTTGAAATTCAAGCAGGTGGTCTTTCTCTATTTCTCTCTTACTCTCCCCTTAAAACAAAGAGGATATTAAACCTGATCTGGAAAACTTGTTTCTCGTGACAGGTTACTTTCAGATTGTCTATTCTTTCTCTTCTTTCTCTTCTTCCTCTTCTTTCTTGCTTTCTCTTCTTCTTGCTTTCTTTTCTTCTTTCCTTCCCTCTTTCCTTCCTTCTCCTCCTCTTGTGCCTGTTGGGAGCTTAGCTGGTCATTCATGGTCTCCTGGAGTTCTGGAGATGCAACCCTTACAAACTTGTGTACACCTTGATGGCATTATAAAATAACTGAGCTCTTTAACATTTCTGTTAAGGAAATATAAATAATTCCTTCAGAACATGTGGAACCAGTGAGTAAAGATTTCAAAGTTGTTTATTGTTTTATTTTGCTTGTCTGCATGTCTAGGCAAAGATGGGAGGATCAGAAGTGGAGACATAAACAAACTTCTGAATGTGTGTTGGAGGGGTAGTTTAAATAACAGTATAATGTTTTTTCTCAGCTTCTAAAGCTTCAGATTTTTTTGAAAAACTGCAAACATAATGAACATTTCTTATAGTGTGTCAACTCAAAACCTCACTGTGTTATCCTCCAAATCAAATGATGCCCTGGACTTTGGTGCCTGTCGCTTCAGCGAGGTCCCGCTGCAGCTGAGGAGGCTGTGGAGGGCACACATGCAGGCAGCCACCCATCCCATATTGCTACAAGTGCTTGGAATTCTTTCCAGCAGCCTTGGAGTTCACAGGGACAGCCACACAACCATTTCTAAATCAAAGCCATTTGAGTAACTGTTGTGTGCAAGCCCAGATCTGTGCAATGGGAGCAGATTTAATTTATACAGTACTCAGGAACCTTGTCAGGATACCTTTAATATCTCTCCAGCAAAAAGCACCTCCAAACACTTTGTTTCACACTTGCAGAATTTCTGTAACATTTTATTAAAGCCTCACTAAATGAGTTTTTGGATGTCCTAGCAGAGGGATTAGTCGAGATGGCACCTTAATGAAATATACATTTTTAACACTGCTGATGTAACCAATACAATTAGGGTTTGTGTAGCTTTTGGTGTTTTGACAATTGTTTTTGATTTTTTTTTGGGAATCAAGAGACCTCTTTTGGGCAGTCTGTTGGAACTAATTTTGTTTTAAAGGGCAGTTTGCAGAAAATGGAGCACCATGTTTGGGTGGTGCCGAGATAACTCTGGTTTGTCTGTAGCCTGTAACCAAACAGTTCTGGAGAATGGGGCTGAAATCAAGCCTTGCTACATGTGGAAGTTGTTTCTAACTCAGTGCCCTTTTTGAATTGACCACAAAATCATTATTCAACTGAACACAATTACCAGTCATCTGAACAGGAGGCAGTAGGAGAAGTGCAGTTGTGGGACAGAATTTAAGATCACACAAAGCTGCTGCAGCTGAAACAGGGGCTGATTGCTGGGTGAGTTGTGGTTTTTTCATTTTGGAGAGAAATAATTGGGGGGAAAAAAGCCAAAGGAAGACCACAAAGATTGCATTATAACCAGACAACACTCACTGAGCAGTGTAGCCCTTCAGCACAGAAAGAGTCATTGTTGAAGATGAAATGTTGACATTGTGTATCAGGCCAACATCACAGTAATTGACTATTCTAACAAATTAATCTAATCATCTTCCTTGCAGCTGATAAGTAGGATGATGTATTTTTAGACCATTTTATCTCATTAGTGATTATTGCAAATCCTCCAAAATCTGTCAGAACTCCAAATTGCTGGCTTCCTTGAGTTTGTCAATAATCTTCTGTGTTGACAAAGCATATTTAAAAGTTTTGAATTTTAAGTTCCAAAAGACAAGGAAGGAACTTGGCCTTACAGCCCACCCCAGCATTAATTTGTTTCTCTTTTTTGAACTCAGTTTATGAACTTTATGCTTGGTTGTCCTAGCTAAATATGTTTTTCTGCATTGCCTTCTTATTTTCACTTTGGGTAGTTTTCATTGTTTGCTAATGAGGTCCACTGAGGTTTCCAAATGTCAGCATCATGTAATTCTTCTAGTCACTGTCAGGTCTTCCTCAGCAACTTGCAAACATTTATTCTTTGAAGAATCCCTCCCTTCCAAAACAGTCTCTTTGTGCTTGCCCTAAATCCAAAACTCTGTGTGGTTCTTAGCTCAGAACAAGCTGCAGGCTCCATATTCTTGAGTATTTCCTAGACCTGTGGTGGAAGATTAGAATGGTAGGAAGCTCCTCATTTTTGTTGTGTAAGCTGTGGCAAGGATCCAAGACACACTCAGGAGTTTGCATCATTATTTTCACCAATGTAGGCTGATTGGATTAAAATTTCTTTTTTTTTGTTGTACATCTCCTTGTAGACATTGTAAGTTCACGTCTTTTGTTTAACTGATGATTTAGACTAAACAGCAACATTTTTGCTTTTTTTCTCTCTTTTTTATTTTTTAACTTGGCAGAAGCCAATGAAACAATGCTGAGTGTAAAACTCTTTGTATCAGTATGTAACCAGTCTAGACAGACTCAATGATTTCTTATTTAAAATAGAAACAGTGCAACAGTTTTTTGTTAGGTTTCTGTCTTTCCCTTAAAATTCTATGGCAGAGCCACCAAATTTTTCCAGACAATACTTTTGTATTTAAATTCTGCAAAGGTGTGAAACCTTCCTCCCTGGCCGGGTATCCATGATGATGATGGCATAATGAAAATTGCCAAAAGTTCTTTCCAAGTCTGATAAGCATAGTTGTGTTTCTATTTTAACTTGGGACAAATGCCTGTTTTGTTTTTTTAGGGTGTTCAAGCAGTTGTTTGCTGTTGCATCTTAAAATGGTGCATGGATTCATGCAGTGCTGCATGGTAATCAAACATCAGACCTCTGTTTGCAGGGATAAATGGTGACTTCTTCCAGTCCAGCAGCTGGAATTGAAAAAAGCCCTTCTGCCACCCCCCAGTGAGTGACAGATCCCAGCTGGCAGCCAGGACAGCCACTGAGATTTGAATAAAATCACACTTCCAGACATCCAGGTTACTCTCTGGAGGCTTCTGCAGTCTAGAAAACCAGAACCTACTTGAGGCCATCAATTTCATCTCCTTCCTTCTCTTCTGTGTCTAATGATCATTTATTCTCCTTACTAGCTGCTTTCCTACCCAGCTGTCAATTATTTCATTCTTTCCTTTTTTTCCCCTTAGATCTAATATTTTCTGTCATTTGCCAACACTAGGCCTTAATTTGCTTTAGTGGGCCATACAACTACCTTGATAATCTTATAATTTCCCTTCTGACTTTTTGTAGTTGCTTGACGACATTTAAATGTAAATATAGAAGCTAATGGCTGAAATTTCAAGTTCAAGTAACCATTTCTTTTCATTTGAGTGTGAAAAATACAGCTAAGTTTCCCAACTTGACTTTGAAAAATCAATCTTTTTTACTGTATCAAATTTCAAAAGTTCCTGTGTGTAGGTAACTGTTCCAGATTTTGAGAAATTAAATCACCTAAAAATCCTGATCATCAGCCTTCTGCTTCCCATCCATCCCAGATTTTGTTTTTTGTCTTGAGAAAGTCTCCTGGCTTCTAGCTACCTAAAAATTTTGAAATGTCTGCAGTTTCCTGACCACCCTTTGAATAGCTGTAGATATGATTATCAATTGCTTTAATCTCAATTCAAATTAAGCAACCAAGAAAAGTCGAATAAAGAACATTTTTATAAATCTGTATTCATAGGTTCCAACAGGTAATTTTTTTCATTATCAAATAAGAAGTGTAGAGGATGATGTGGTTTTAGATGATCTGTAGTTCAAAAGAATCAAAAATAACTTGGGGAACGATGTTTACCACAGCAGTCCTGAAAGATGAGAAAGAATTGTTATCATCAATACTTCATTTAAAAAAGATTTACGTTGTAGTCATGCAATACCAACAAACAGCCAGTTCTGTATTTTGCTGTGTGTGGGCCAACCATGCAGTGCTGTCAGAAAGGGCAGGAGTTGTTGGAGTGTCCTGTTCATGCACAGTGATTCTTCAGTGTGCCCAGGACTGCTCAGGCTGTTGCTTTAGGCTGGAATGGTCATTTATTTAAATCAGTGGAAAAAAATAATATCCCATAGTCTTCAGTGCAAGGAAGTGCAGATTCTTATGGGAAGCCTCTCTGTTTGTTGGCAGAGGTGCAAAACCTGAAATCTGTGGGGAAAAAATACCTTTGAGCAAAGTAATGCAGAGCTCTGGCACTGTTTCTCTGAGCTGGCCCTGGGAGGAATTGCATTTGTATTGTGAACATCAGTACCATTTCTGGGATGAAATACATTTCTTTCCCGCTTTTGAATAATTCCCCCTTTTCTTTCAGGGTAGAAGGCATTGCCAAAATCCACTGCAGTGAGACAGCCTATGCAGTAGGCCCCATGGAAACCCCCATCACTTTAGGAGCACTGAGACTGCTTAGAGGAGCCTCACAAATAACGCTGTGAGCTACAAAATTAGTTCAGTGCAGAGTTTTTGCTCACTCTGGTCTGCTTTCATCCCATTGCCTCCCAGCCCCATGGTTCCACACAGCAGGACAGGAACTCCTCCCTTTGGAGGCAGGGAAATGTTTTTGTGTGGGCCTGATGTTCCTGGCTCTGGGAGGTTTCAGCCTGCTCACTTTCTCCCGAGGGGGAAATTCTTAAGAAAGCTCCTTTGTCGTTGTTGCCGCGTTGACAAACGACACAGACTCAACTTTTCTAAAGGTTGAAGAACTTTATGAACAAACAAACTCCTTTTTATAGGTTCTGACACAGATGGACGTGGTTGGTCCACTGTTCACTGCCCCATCACCATGACTGGCTAATTAGAAGCAACACCTCTATGTAAACAAGTTCTAGGTGCAGGATTATTTTTATTTCTCATCTCAGTTTTCCCAGCGTATGTTTTGAGAAAAAATTATCTCTTCAACAGCCTTGCTGCTGTCTGAGAGAACCAGCAGCAGCCCCGGAGGGGAAAATGAGACCCACACTTCTTCTCAAAACAAATCCTGGCAAACAGCTCTCCTTTCTCCAAACAACCTTTCTCCAGGTGGTGTTTTGCTTTTCTAGTTCTCAAAACATTTGAGCTGTTTCTCTGGTTTAACCAATGGGATTGGAGAGGTGTCGTTCCTATTCACCAACCATGTTCAGTCTGTATCAGAACACCTTATAAAAGTAGTAAGAATTAGACAATAAAGCTTTTTTCTATGCTCTTTGCCTTCCGAAATATTTGGAGTCTCATCCTTTTTTCGTGTCCTACAATGACACTCCTGCCCAAGCTGCTCAGGAGGTTTTTGCTCTCAGATAGATGCAGGTCCTGTACTGGATTTTGAAGAAGTTGTTGTGCCCAGTATGCTCTTTATAAGGCTGGATGAAAGGGAAGGGCTGCTATATTTTACACAGAACAAAACATTCCTGACATGCAGAATGGACTTGCATGTTCACAGTATGTACCCTACAAGTCATTTTTTTGACACTTTATAAGATTAAATGGCAGTTTTTCAGGAATCTCTGACTTGGTGCTTTATATGGCCCTCATCACAACTGTCCTCAGAGCAACTGGAGAACAGTTTTCCTTCTTGTGCCATTGCATGGGCTAGAAAATTTGTGTCTCCACCTAAGAGGGGCCTGAGGCTGAATATACATGGGATCATCTGTCCAGTCTATTGAGCTTAGAGGAAGTCCACAAGCACTGATGCAGGCCAGTGTGAGATACCCTTGTGTCTGACCTTTGCATTGTCCATCTCACCCCCAAATCTGTGTATCAGGCAGGGACTAAGAACTTTTGAATTGGTCTTGTATTGAAATCATAATTCTTTCGTAATTCTCTTTAAAGCTGATCTCTCACTTGTGTACTCCTCCTTGCCTGTCTGTGGGGACTGAACTTTGAAGACTGATTTTCCTAGTTTCTGTGAAGGTTAACACCTCGAGTTCTTAGCTGATGGAACCCATATTAAATGTGCATTTCAGGAATCACATTAAGAAAAAATCTTACAAGCAGCTTTACTTCAAATGCCACCTCTTTACTAAGCCTCTTCTCATGGACTACATCTTCTTGGACAATACAAATGCTTTAGGGGAAGGTGTGGTGTTCACCCTTATGCCACCTGATTCATTAGGATCTTTCCATCTTTATCCTACAATCAGTTTCTTTCCACTTCTCTGTACAGGAAATTGTTTTATTAGAATTGCTGAGCAAGGAAACCTCAAGTCATAGTAGAATTTTATTTATGCTGGTGAAATTAATGCCACCTAATAGTCTTGTTTCTTGTTCTATTTTCCTTCGGTATTTGATTTTTGGTAATTGGCCCAACTTGTGTCCTCCTGTGGGAGCTTGGCAGAGAGAGATGGATAAAGAACAGAGAAAAAGATTTGTAGGTGTCAGAGACAGCTTGTGTATGTGCCTGCATACATATGTGAGCTGGCATAAAGCAGGGCCATGTGGATTTTAACTGTTTAAATAATACTGTACATAAAGCTTCAGCTAGCTGAGGATGTGACCCGAGCAAGGCAGAAGAAATATTTACAGGTGCCCCAGCAGTGTTTGATTTCTGGGCAGGGGGGATCAGCGTGCACTTACTTCCCAAGATACTTTGTCCATGCAAGGGTGAATCATGAGAGGCTCAGTTGACTCATGGGTGGAAAAAAATGGAGTTAGCACAACCCAAAATGGCAAGGATTTGTGGTCACAAGAGAAAAACAAAATGTACATTTACACAACAAATGTAGGCAGCAAAGTATTTTCTGTTCAGTCCTTTTTTATAATGGTGAAGGGAGGACTTGACTTTTTTAAGAAAAGGAAATGTGAACTGAAAATGAAAGCCAATTTATTGCCATTCTACCTCTAGCTGTGATCTTGCCTGATCTGGTAAGTTAAATGGGTAAGTGCATGTGACATTATTAGAGGAAAAACTAGGCAAGAGAGGACAGAGTATTTTAATTGCTCAGAGGAACTCTTCCTCCTGAGTCAGAAATAAAGCTGTGCCTCTACACGCTGTCAATGGCAATATGGTGTTGGTTAATTACCCTTTGAATAGCACCTAACGCACAAGTTGTGATGATCAGTGGTTATTAGGAACCAAGATGACCTTTATTTAGGACAAGTGATTTGGCTGCACCCAGTGTTCGGTAAGTGCTTTACATCTATTCTAGTTTTCCTTGTAGTTCCAAACGGGTGTGCTTTGGGGTTTTTTGTTTTGTTTCTTTCCATAAATCTGTTAGCTGGTGGTGCTTTCTGTAATATTTTGAGTTCCAGCTGAGAGACAGCTCAATTAGGGTGGAGGGCAGAAAGCCTCATGAAGAGATGGATATTTGATACATCCCACTGAAGGGCATTTGTAGGGAAGGCACTAAGTTTGTTCAAAAGTATTTCTTTTATAGGGGAATTACCAATTGTAAATACTCTTTTTTTTTTTTTCTGGTTAAAATAGAAAACCACTTGAAAGGAAATAACCACGGTGTTTAAGCTCCACAAATAGCGTTGCATGCATGTGAAGTTGGGTGGATGCTCGGCTTTGGTGAGAACCTACAGCCGTGGGTTTGCAGCAGGACACGGCATTCCAGGCGTTCACCTCCGTGCATGGCAGCGTGGCTCGCTTCTTCAGGTCGTGGCAGCTCCTGCAGTGCTTCTGCGGGGTGTTTTAGGAGCCTGCATCTCTTGTTTAACATGGCAGCTCGGAGAGTCCAGATAGGTTTAACACGTACTGCATTCGGTTCGCATCTCATTTCAAAGGAGTGGGTTTTGCTCTCTGCGGAGGCTTCAGTTACAGAGGGCCAAACGACAGGCACAATTAAGGCAAGCGGTGGGATACCGGCGGAGCACTTCGGCGTTTCCACCGAGGATTTTGCAAATCCTAGCTTGATTAATCTGTTTAAACATCTGTGCATCCTGCCGTCGGTGCGGCTCACCGCTGGGCATCCCTCCCTTGTGCCGCGGGGGCCGAGCGGAGCCGCAGCCCTCTCCGCGCTCCTGCCATGCCGTTCAGGGCGGCGTTCCCAGCCGCTCCGGGCGGCGTTCCGAGCCGCTCAGGACGGCGTTCCCAGCCGCTCAGGACGGCGTTCCGAGCCGCTCAGGACGGCGTTCCGAGCCGCAGCCGCCGGGCACAGCCCCTGCTGCCCACCGAGGAGCGGCGCTGCCCGGCCGTGCCCGCGGCTCCCCCGGCCGTGCCCGGCGCGGCTCCCCCGGCCGTCCCCGCTCCCCCGGGCAGCAGCCGGCTCCAGCTCGCCTCCTTGACGTCATGTCTGTGCCGAGGCTCCGGCAGGCGCAGTGGAGGCAGGCGGCGTGTTAAACTTTCAGCTCCGGTCCGGCGTGCGCGGGGAGCTGCGTGCAGCCGCCGCAGCTGGAACATCTGGAAGCGTTCAGTGTGTCTGTCTGTCGGCGAGAGGGAGAGAGCGGGGAGCGAGCGCGCTGAGGGAGGGGAGGGAGTAAGGGGCTGGGACTGTGCTCTCTTCCTCTGCAGAAACAGCTCCCTGCCAACACAACGCGCTCAGAATGGCTTTGAAGAGGAGGAGCAGCAGCGTTTGAACATCTCCCTTTTTTTTTTTTTTTTCCTCCTCTTCCTCCTGTTGTTACTCTTGTAGTTGGTGGATTTTAAAAAGACATTTAACCCTCAGAGGTTTGCCCTGGATGCTTTTGCTTTTTTCCTTTTTTTCCCCCCCTCCTCTCTCGTTTCCCCCCTTCCTGTTCTTTTTTATGGTTTAACAGCCAGAGGTGCTGTGCTAAATTCTTGGAAGGGGCCCGGATGTACTGAGGATGCATTGCAATTTCACTAAAGGAGGCAGTAGTGGAAAGGATCAGGTTTTGGTGTTTGATGCAATAATGGGAATCAGGTAATAATAAAAGGGGAAATTCTGCAGCTCCATTCTTCCTTGAATTTTACCAAGCCGATTTTCGGAGGGATTATTCTGGACTCGTTTTAAATGGTCAATGAAAACAAGAGGATGTACATTCCAGAAGAAAACCATCAAGGTAAGCCTGAGATTTACCTCCGAGGACCTAGCAACCATTCCCTACCCTGCCCTTTGTCCCTTATCTCCCGGCTCGGCTCAGCCGCCGCCGCGGGCGGAGGCGGGCGAGGGGCCGGGGCACAGCGCAGCCTCTGACACCGGCTTCCAGCCGGGGCACACGGCTCCCCTCGGCCGCCCGTGCTCCGGGGACACCCCCGCGGCCCCTCGCAGAACGGCTGCTCCTTAGGAAAGCCCGGGCAAAGAAAAGTTGCTTTCAGTCGCCTTCTCGGGCGACGGGGCGAGGAGGGGCGGGCGGCGCGGGGGCTGCGCGCCGGGGCCGGGGGCTCGGGGGAGCCGCGGAGCAGCCGCTCCTCCGTGTCCGACGAGGATTAACTCGCGGGGCCGCCGGAATTAGGGGATCTTGCCCAGTTCACGTCGTCCCGGTGCCCCTAAGCTCCATCTGGGTACGGCTTCCTAAGGCACCGGGAGAGGAGCCCTTCCCTTGCCTTACGCTATTTGCAATCTCTCGCACGGGAGGGGAGGGGAAGGGAGAATTATCTGTTTACACACATGTGCACCATACAGGCGCCCGTGCTGGGAGAACCAGGGACACCGGGGGTGCCTGGATTAAAATGAAAGTTGGGTTTTACTTGGGGCAGCGATTTCTCGCCGAGCTCCTCGCAGGATCGCCTGCATCATGGACACCAACCCGTGCTGTTGCTCCTCGGCATCAGCAAATGTCCCCCGCTATTCCCTGTAGTAAAACTTTGTTTGTCCGAACTCCAGAAGCCTTCCCCCGCCCCCGTCCTCCCCCGCCCAACCCCGACCTGCCGTTCCTGGAGTTATTTTTATCCCGTTACCTGCATGGTGTCACCCCCTCCCTCCCTGCCTTCCCTCCAGCCCTGGCTGCACACACACGGCGGTGTTGCAGAGCAGGCAGAGCCATTTCCATTTCCTCCCGTCGGCGAGGGAAGAGCAGCGCTCTGCCGCCGTGTTTCTCTCCCCTAGAGCAGAACCCCCCTCCCCGGCCAACTTGTGCCCCATCGCCCCCCGCCCGGTCCCCAGGGCAGCCCCTCCCTGCCTCCCTCCCCCGGCCGGGACAACTTCCCCGCTGGCAAAGGTGCCCCTGCCCGCTGGCACCCAACACCTGCTCCGGGGGTGGGGGTGCCTGGGTGAGCCCCCAGCGACCCCCGAGGCCTTGGAGGGGCAGCCGCGCTGTGGCAGCCCTCCACGGGGGCAGGCTAGTGGGGTTGAGAGATAACACCCCCCTCCTGCCGATGAAATGCAGGTTAAAAAGAATGAAACCAGCCAGCACCCGCACCCCTAAGCGCTCCATCGAAATGAGGTGGGAGGGGAAAGGAAGCAGCCCCTGATCCAGAGTGCTTCTTCCAAGTGGGAGCCAGCCTGCAGCACATGCATTCAGCAGGCGTAATTGGGCTGCTCTTCCTGGGCCAGAGCTGATAAAGTGGATGAAGAGCTCAGCCTCCATAGCAATATGCCAACGCTATGGCAACCCAAATCCAGCTCCCTCCTTATCAGCTGCAGTGATTATATAATTGGAGGAACAGTTTTGCATCTGTCTCTTGATGCGGGTTGTCATTACTCCCAGGTGAAAGAGCAACTTCTAAAGCAAACGGAAAATCAGCCAAGTGGAAGGGAGCTCTGTTCCCTGAGAGTGCTCGGGTTGCCATTTATTTACAATCCATTTTTATTTTATGCAAACAGCACCTGAAAGGTTAAATTGATCAGTAGTCAAGAAAACCTGGTGGTGAGGAGATGGCAGCAAACCAATCACGAGGTGGAATGGAGCCACTACAGCAACCACAGATTGCCAGTTGCAAGGTAGTGATAGCAGGGGGGTGGAGGATGAAGCCAGGTCTGGGATCCTGGTCTGCTCCTCGCTCCTGACATGGAGGACTGGTTTAGATCAGGCCTTTCTCTTGCATCCTGCACAGTTGCTGGCAGCAAGGTGAATGTTCCAGGCACTGGTGGTGCAAGACAAACGTTGCTGTCTGATGTTTGGATGTGACTGACGTGAGCAGGCCCCTGGCAGCAGCTGCTGCCTGCACAGGTCTGACATCGGGCAGCCCCTTGTCAGCCCACCTGGGCAGCAGAGGAGCTGCTCCAGCACGGCTTGCTCCAAGTAAATAAAGAAATAAAGCATAGGGAGGCTGTAAGTTATGTTGTGAGGGCTGTGGGGAAGAGGAATTGCGTTTGAAAGGGCTTTGTTGGCTTCTTAACTGCCAGTTTGGGTAGGTTTGTAATATTCTTGTTTTACACTTCTGAACGTGATGACGTAGCCTGAAAATCTTTCACCCTAAAGTAAGAATTTCCTCATTTTTGGGGGATGCTAAGCCTACTGTGCTTTCATTACAGTCTCCTATTGCACAAAGACAAGTAAATAGTATGTTATTTGCTGATGCTGAGACACAATGTTCATTTTTTGCTGCACAATGGAGGATTTTTTAAAGAATAATTATTCATTGATACAGCTTATGTTTGTCTAGAAAATGACAAAACCCCACCCAAGAAAAGCCAGCAAAAGCTTCCAAAACTAACTACATCCCATCTAACGCCCATGTGGGACCGGGTGGAATCCCAGTCGGGCATCCTTAGTGCGTTCCCTCGTCATACTTTTGAAAACTTGCTCTCTTGGAACAAGATAGAAAATCGGTTTGCAAACCCACGTGTTGCACCCCCCTGCAGGGAGGGAGCGAGCGGACCGAGCCCCCTGGCCCCGGGGCTGCTCGGACACGCGGTTCGGGGTTAAACGCGCTGCTCGGTGCCGTCCGTGCTGGGCAGGTCCGGCAGGAACGGAGCCAAGGGCAGCGGGTTTGCTGTGGGTTTCAGCCCCGGGTGGGGAGGGGAGCGGGGTCCCGGGTGCCTCTCCCGGAAGGTGGCACTGCAGGGCCGCGGAGCCCGGCGGCGCTGGGCAGGCGGCACTGCCCGGGGTGTGCCCGGGATGCTGTGGCCAGCCCGGGGTGTGCGGGCACAGCCCGGGATGCTGTGGCCAGCCGGGGATGTTTTGGCCATCCCCGGGATGTTTTGGCCAGCCCGGGATGCTGTGGCCGGCCCGGGAGGTGTGGGCTGTGCCCGGCTTGCTGTGGCCAGCCCGGAAGGCGGGGGCCAGCGCGGAATGCTGGGCCCAGCCCGGGATGTGTGGGCACTGCCCGGCTTGCTGTGTCCAGCCCAGGATGTTGTGGCCAGCCCGGGATGCTGTGGCCAGCCCGGGATGTGCGGGCACAGCCCGGGATGCTGTGGCCAGCCCGGGATGTTGTGGCCAGCCCGGGATGTTGTGGCCAGCTCGGCTCTCCGCACGGAGTACCGAGACACCGCTGTCTCTCCCGGAATAAAATTCATTAGGATTTAAGAGCCCCTGGTAGGTCATTTGTTCCGTACAGTAATGATCCTCTCAGTGAAAAGCCATTTCTGATACCGTGCCTGAACTACCCTGCCTTCAATTTCAGATAATGCCTTTGGGCTTTGTCCTTATTGCATATTTTGAACAGATTTCTACCTGCTGCTTGTAGAAAAAGAACCCCCTCAGGTATTTGTCAACCATAATTAGGTCTTCTTGTAACCTCCTTTCCTAACCTGTGCATACCCTGTTCTTGAAATGTTTCCCTGTAAGACACTCTTCCCATAGTCCTTGTATCTCCTGTATCTGTTAAATTAAGAACTAATTAGTATACCCTTTATTTCTCAAACCTATTGATAGCGAGAGGGTCAAGTCACAAGCATAGTCCCTAATGCATTTTCTGACCTGAAATGAGGGTCAAACCCACAAATATTCCCCTTAACTTTGCAGGTATAAATAGAGATGATTGTGTACACTTCACAGCTGATTTCAGTTGAGGAGTTGAAATCTGTCTCATGCTGTGCTACAAAACAAAACCATTGGCTACAGGCACGAGAATTTATTGGATGTTTGCTTTAATTTTCTGCTCTACTTTCAGAATACCATTTTTTTTCCTGTTTGTTTTGGGGCAAGGCTTTCACGTGTAGGAGAAACCACGCTCTTTCCATGGTGACAAAGTGACCAGATTAGCAAATTTAGTTGTCATTTTTGAGTATTTGTTCTTGTGCTCTTGTTTTGCTGTAAAGGTTGGTCAGAGTAGGCATTAATCATGGGGCATAAAGAATACCTCTATGTGGCCTGAAACAGCTTATCTTCAGGATTTTTGGAGAAAAAGTGTCTGAATCACTGTTTAAAGATGAATTCCAACCTCCCCTGATTTAATAATGAGCACTTGTATTTATGATGTATTATCTTCTGCTTCAAAGACCTTGGAACTTTTGGTTGGTGTAAAGCATTTAATTCAATATAATATGAAAAAGCAGTGTAATATAAAAATATTTAATATAATGTTAAGGAACAGCACTTAAACATTCTGCATCATAGAGTGCCATGTGTTTATTTGTGAAAGGTGCCAGTAGAGCCTTCAGAAAGGTATTTAAGTGCTCTCAAGCGTTTCCTATCCTTAAAAGGAGTATTTAAGTGTCCTGCAAAAGACATGGAATTTAAAGCATATACTTTTGAAAGGTTTCCTTTGAAATTACCTTCAGTCACAGAGACCAGTTTTGGTTAGGTCATCGTCAGTGCTGCTGCTGGTTCCTGCTGGAGTTTGCTCTGCTGTCAGGAGCCTTACCTGGAGTGCTCCCTGCAGCCAGGGCACCTTTGTGAACCCCCCTTTGCTGGCATCCCTAACATGTTTTTGTGAACCCCCTCTTGCTGGCATCCCTAATATATTTTTGTGAACCCCCTCTTGCTTGCATCCCTAACATATTTTTGGGGTTGCCCCTGAGTAATTCACTACAGCAGACGTGACGCAGCCTTGCCACGTGGAATTAATTTATCCTGCTGAGATATTCACTTTGGATTCCTTGTCCTCATCTTTCTGTTTCGTTTCCTTAAAATGCTTCAGAGAACATGTTCTGTAGCTGCAGTGTTGCCATATGTGCTTGGTTTTGGGTTGGTTTCTTTCAGTTTTGTGGAAAATGGTTCTACATCCGTGCTTAAAATAGGGTTACCTGAATGGCAGTCACTCAAATTTACTGCTTGTGTGTGTGTGAATTGTCACTGTGGCCATCGAGTTGCTGGGAAGTGTCTTGTTTAACCCCTTCTGGGAAATAAGGAGAGGAACAGAGTCATTCAAGTTCAGGAACAGCAAATAAAAGAGCTCTTCTGAGCAAGTGTTCTCTAAATTTATTGACTATCAACCAGCATAACAGATGTGACTGCGTGCAGTAAAAGTCTCTCTTAAATTATTGAACACAACAAATCAGATCAACACCAAAGAAAGCTTTTACCAGTGGCAGATATATGCTTTACAAAACATAATGTTATTAAATGGTTCAATTGCTTATCTTTTTTTAAAGACTGTATACAAAGCCAGTATATTTTTTGTCAATCATTTATCTGAAATGCTGGTTTTATTTAGATAGTGGGGATGGTATGAATTTGAGAGCAAGTGTGTTCATTATAATGCTTGTTACTGGATTTCAGCATCATTAATTTTAAAAAGAGAAAATGCTGTTAAGGGTCCAGACATGTTGGTGGCCACTGCACACTTTTCCTTTTTCTGGTAGTTTCTCTATTACCTAAAAAAAAATTGGCATTTCTTCTTTGTAATGTTATCAACGGAAGTTAAAATAAAAAATTACCATTTTTAGAAATATTCTATTTTATTGGAGTACAAGCATCACTCTGTATTTAAGATATGTCAAGCTTTATTTTTTTTTCCCTCAGATTTCCTTTTTTTTTTTTTCCCTAATAAGAAGGGAAGTGCCAGCCAGCCTCCAGTGCAGAGAGGGCAGTGCTGGGCTCGTGGAGCTCCTGCCAGGGAGCAGGTGAGGGTTCAGGTGGTGGAGTGGTCCTGTGCTGTGGGAGAAGGGAACACAGGTGACCTGTCCCTGGTAAGTGACAGCTGTGTTAATGACCCAACTCACCCTCAGCCCTGGTGAGTCACAGCTGCAGCCAGTAAAGGTCAGGGTGATAAAAGGGACTGGGTGAGCTGGGGAGGGATCAGGAAGGAGGAGCCTTGAGGAAGAGGAAAGGAGAGGATGGTGAAGCAGGAGGATCCTGAGGAGAGAGAAAATCACTGCTGTGAGGTCAGTGTGGGTCTGCAGTTAGAGCCTGGTGTTGGAGCCTGCAGTCACAGCCTGGCCGGGTAAAAGCTGCAGTCACAGTCTGGCCAGGTAAAAGCTGCAGTCTCAGTCCCCAAACCAATCCCTGCAGTCACAGTCCCCAAACCAACCCCTGCAGTCACAGCCTGGCCGGGTAAAAGCTGCAGTCACAGTCTGCAAACCAATCCCTGCAGTCACAGCCTGGCTGGGTAAAAGCTGCAGTCACAGTCCCCAAACCAACCCCTGCAGTCACAGTCCCCAAACCAACCCCTGCAGTCACAGTCTGGCCAGGTAAAAGCTGCAGTCTCAGTCCCCAAACCAAGCCCTGCAGTCACAGCCTGGCCAGGTAAAAGCTGCAGTCACAGTCCCCAAGCCAAGCCCTGCAGTCACAGTCTGGCCAGGTAAAAGCTGCAGTCTCAGTCCCCAAGCCAAGCCCTGCAGTCTCAGTCCCCAAACCAAGCCCTGCAGTCACAGTCTCCAAACCAAGCCCTGCAGTCACAGCCTGGCCAGGTAAAAGCTGCAGTCACAGTCCCCAAACCAAGCCCTGCAGTCAGGGCTCAGCAGGAAATCCCCAGCAGTCAGAGGCTGCCAGGGAACCCCAGAGCAGGAGCTGCTGCAGCCAGAGGCAGGGAATGGCTGAGTCAGGATGGCTGAGCTGTGAGGAGGAATAAACCAGGACCCTTCTCATGCTGTGATAAACAAGGAGTCTGTGTCTGGGCTCATTTCTACCCTCTTACCAGAGGGCTGCTGGAACACTGGTGGGGTCTCTGATACCCACTGGTGGGGTTTTATGATCACAGAGGCAACTGTTGCTCTTGCAAGGTGTTGTGAAATACCTCGGGGTGCAGTTGGTGGTAAATATAAACCCTTTTCTGGAAGAGTTTCTGTGGATGGGACATAACTACGAGTGTGGAATAAACTTCTTTAGGAACTTGAGATGGTTTCAGGATAGGTCTGTTCCTGCTGGAAGAGTCACAGGTGTCTCTGTGTGGTGTATAGACATTTCCAGAACAAAAGAGCTGGCTGGATTTCCCCCAGAAACCCAAATACAACATTAGAGATTGTATGGCTGGGGTAGGTGCCTTTGCTGGTCCGTGAGAGGTGTTGGAGGAAAAAAAATAAGATGAATATATTTGTTATAGAAGGTGACAGAAGATTTGATGGAATTACATTTTGTCTTTTTTTTTTGGTGAAATTGGCAGCTGTCCAGATAGCAAGGCTGAGCTCCTGCAATCTAGAGCTGAGAGATGATTAGCACAGCTCCTCCTCAGGAGGAGATTGGATTGAGGAGAACCCAGTGCTGATGGCTTTGGAGCTGGGCTGCCCTGCCTGTCACCTGCCCAGCCACCCTCCCCACAGAGACAGGTCTGGGAGGTGCTGCTCTCCCTGGCTCAGGCTTCACTGCAGGAATTGCATTTCTGGCAGGTGGGGATGAAGCCAGCTGGTTCTGTGTGATGGGAGGCAGTGCAGAAGCTGGGGAGCTCAGGTTTCACTGCAGGAATTGCATTTCTGGCAGGTGAAGGATGAACCCAGCTGGTTCTGTGTGATGGGAGGCAGTGCAGAAGCTGGGGAGATCAGTTTTAACTGCAGGAATTGCATTTCTGGCAGGTGAGGGTGAAGCCAGCTGGTTCTGTGTGATGGGAGGCAGTGCAGAAGCTGGGGAGATCAGTTTTTGCTGCAGGAATTGCATTTCTGGCAGGTGAGGGTGAAGCTAGCTGGTTCTGTGTGATGGGAGGCAGTGCAGAAGCTGGGGAGATCAGTTTTAACTGCAGGAATTGCATTTCTGGCATTTCTGGCAGGTGAGGGTGAAGCCAGCTGGTTCTGTGTGATGGGAGGCAGTGCAGAAGCTGGGGAGATCAGCACCCTGCTCCAGACAGGCCTGATGGAGTTGGCTGCTCAGGGCAAAGCCTGAAGGTCTTTGAGGATGGAGCTTCCCCGAAGTCCCTGGGCAGAAAAAACTTCCTGCTGCAGGGTTTAACTCCCCTCATCACACACAAACAAACTCACCCACTGCTCCTGGTACCTGCTCTGTGTTTCAGTCTGTGTCTGTGAGGATGGGGAGCTCGTTTCCCAGTGCCAGCCAAGAGCTGAGCTGCTGCCACTTCTGTGTTTAATCAGACACTGAGGCTGTTTGAGGGGCTTTTGCCTCAGTGCATCACACCAGTTTTGGAACAGTTTACTTTTTTGGATGTTAAAAGCTTATACAGGAATGCTAAAACTGTGCTTGTAGAGGATTCTGCAATTTTTTTTTTCCCGTCCATGTTTTTATTCAGTACCACAAAGAAGATTCTGAACTTCAGTGGCTGCCTCAGCAGGCAAAACATTCAGGATGCATGAGAAAACACCAGCAAGCTGAATGTCCTTCAACAGCTGGGAGAAATTAGCAGAGTACCAGTTAAAACCTTGTTTGTGGGGGGAAAAATGTTATTTAACCTGGCATCTGTCAAGAAATAAAAGCAATCCACAAGTCTCACCTGGGCACCAAGACATTTAGGAGGGAGGGAACAAATCAACAAGTTTAGGAGGGAGGGAAAATTTGCTTCTTGAATAAAAGACAGACAAAACAAAACAATTATTAAGGGAGACTGGAGACATAGTGGTTTTCAAACCAGACACAGTAGTAGGAAAAAAGTGATTGCACAGGAACTCTTTTTGAATTTTGTGTATAAACCTGAAGGAGTTAATTGTTGCAAGGAAAATATTGTCTGAGAAGCACTTAACCTTAAAGAATACTCTATGATATATTTCAAATATCCTTCTCTAAACGGTGTTGTTATTTATCTAAAATATTCAGGTTTTTAACCCGCTGTGTGTATGGTTGCCTTTGGGTATTTTGGAAAAAACAATTAAATATGACTGAACATGACATTGTAATTACAAAGTAAATATGCTCTAATTGAGTAATTAACTCAACATTTCTTCCTAAAGGCATTGTAGGAACAAAGTCATGTTGCTGATCAGATTTCAGATTCTTTCTTCCAAAGGAGGGAAGAAAGCTCCCATTCTCCAATATGGCTGGCTAGATGCAACACTTCTTAAGATGCCTCAATTTTTCAATTTAATATGTCATTTTTTCAATTTTAATGCACATTATTGATACTTTAGGTGTTCTTCTAACGTTTTTTGTCAGATGAAATAATCTTTTTCACGGACTAAAAGCACACTTGTGTCTCTTGGCTTGTATGTCAGCTCAACTTTTAGGTGGCAGCTAAATTCAGTTTCATGTATTATTGGCAAAAATAATAATTTTGAAACTGCAACTCGTGTGATACAGCTGTTGGTGGTAGAGTTCCTGAGTTTCAGCTGCAGGAGTGCAGCAATGAACTGTGTGAGAAGCAAAAGCCATCTGTGTGAACAGAGGAATTAACATTGTTGTGCGTTGAAGACGGAGGGGAAGATGAATTATTGCACCTACACACTCTGCATAGGGGATTTATGGTGAACCTTATTCCTGATGCAGATTAGGAAATACCAGGAAAAGTTCAGACTGATCTGTAGTGCCAAACTTTGCCGGGTTTTCCATCCTGGAGCCTCCATTTAGTTCACAAAGAACATTTCCATGCAGACCCCATCTGTGAATACCAGACATTCGAATTAAACAGGAAGGGCTCTGATTTCCTTGGGAGGAATTTAACATATTGACAGCAGAGTCAGCAAATGAAGCCACATCAAGCCAGGGCCATGGAGAAAACAGGAGATCCATGGTGTTCATGACTCTCTGGAGCTGTGAACAGGACAAGCCTCCTGCGGGGAGGAAAGCTTCACCTGTGTGCTGAAATCCACACATATAATTAAATTGCCTATTATTGCTTTTATAAATTGTGTACTGCCTGTTGTTATGGCCTGCTATAAATTGTATAGATGCACGGAGTGTTTCCAGGTGTAATTTACATTCAAATTGGTGTCTTTAGAGAGAAGTAAAAGGCATTTATGGGGTGCAAATTGAAAGTGATCAGGTTTAATTGTGGGTTTAATGGAACTTCAGTGTGACTGTGCTCAGGAGCAATAGCCAGGAGTGGATTACATGAAGTTTTCACATCGCTTTCACCTAAGAGCAGATTTGAAGTGAAAAGCCTGAGGTTTGCAGACACCAGTTATGTTTAGTGCCAGCAGCATCAGAAGCTGAATTCATAAATCAGTGAATGGCTTTAGCCACAGAACCCCAATGTCCTGCCTGGCAGAGTCTCCCTGGCTTTGGCTCAGTTTCACACGTTCTGTGAGTGTGAAATGTTTGTTAGCAGGTGTTTGGGGTGTGCTGGTCCTGCAGGTAGCAGCACACACTGCTGAGTTCTCAAAAAAAAAATTCTCCACAGTTCTCTTTGAGAATTGTTTGCTATTTGTTCAGTGTAACAAAGCTTATTGCTTAAATCAGAAATGAGCACGTTCAAGGGGGAATATGCTGAAAAAACAAACCTTTAATTTAGTTTTTTGGGTTTACAATAGGGCCAGAAGTGTTAATAGTTTCGTTTAAATGTTGGATTTGGAGTGGATTGCGCTGGATTGGATTTGCAATGGCACAGGGATGACTGGAGCAGAGTAACTCTGAGCATCTTTGTCTTTCCAGCCATTATGGCAAAAGTCAGAAATAAAAGCAGAGAGTGAAAGACTAAGATGAACGTGACTTGAAGGCTTTTCTCTGCTTTAAGGCAAAGGGTGTCAGGAAAGATCATAAGAGATGAAAAATGGTGTGCCAACTTGCATGCAGTGATAAAAGCTGTTGTGCATGCCAGGAAATCAGTTAAAAAATGACAGAGGGACTTGCTGCTGGCAGTTCTTAAAGGCAACCAAAGCATTTTAAAGTAAAATAAAAAAAAATTCAGGATTCCAACTTCTGGAAAATTGAGCATGGAGCTTCACAGGTGCCTGGCAGAATCCCTGGGAATGTCTCATGGCACACGGTCAAATGTGGAGTGCTTAGAAAAGGATCACATCTCCAAGTATGAATAATTCAACAAAGCACTGCAGGAAGTTTTTAATGCTGAGAATGCAACTTCTGCTACTTTCTATGAAACATTATGCTTGGACAGCTCCTTAAGTGCTTTTAATTTGCAATGTGGTTTCCACAGCTTGGGGTATTTCTGTGGAGAGACATGCATTTGACTGGAACATACGTCCTGCTGGTACCCAAATAAGCACTTGTGGGTCAGCAGCTCTTGGGCTGTTTCTCCAGCACTTGGCATTCTTGTTGAGAGCTTTGCTGTTATCTTGCTTTGCCTTGAATTTGCTTTTATTTCACCAGAACACTTTTCTAGTTTTCTTTTGGGGTGTGCATTCCTGAGATTTTGTCTTTGCTCTTATTTCACCAGAACACTTTTCTACTTTGTTTTGGGGTGTGCATTCCTGAGATTTTGTCTGTTTGTTATTTCACCAGAACACTTTTCTAGTTTTCTTTTGGGGTGTGCATTCCTGAGATTTTGTCTTTGCTCTTATTTCACCAGAACACTTTTCTACTTTGTTTTGGGGTGTGCATTCCTGAGATTTTGTCTGTTTGTTATTTCAGCAGAACACTTTTCTACTTTGTTTTGGGGTGTGCATTCTCAAGATTTTGTCTCTTTGCTCTTATTTCACCAGAACACTTTTCTACTTTGTTTTGGGGTGTGCATTCCTGAGATTTTGTCTGTTTGTTCTTACTTCACCAGAACACTTTTCTACTTTTGTTTTGGGGTGTGCATTCTCGAGGTTTTGTCTGTTGTGCTGTGTTCTGATGGAGAACATCAGTGCCCAGAAGACACTGAGGGTTGCCAAGGACTTTGGTATGTGTGCTGTAGGGCCAGGAATAATTCCTCATTATTTATGGGAACTGTGGATGGGGAAAGCCCTGTGTGGAGTCAGCTCTGCAAATATCAGAGGGAAGGAAATGGGTTCTTTTAGCACGTATTGGTGGTGTTTGATCCCTCAAAAGGAACGTGATGTGAGCTCAGCCAGATGGTTTAATACATTGGTGGATTTTATTGCTCGTGTTGGAATTCTATTGTAGAGCACTATTTCAAGATAGAGTTGCTGCAGAAGATGGAAAGCCCTGCTTGTCATCTCAGGATTTAAACCTCTAGTTTGTGTAGCTAGTTGTCCTGATAACAGCAGGAGAAAGTATCTGAACCTGATTCTGCAGCTGCAACACACTGAACAAAGATCTGACAGACTGCCAGGTGCTGCTTGGGAGATGGATGTAAAGACTGGAGCATGGACATTGAGAGGATCTGACTGTATTCTAATTTATTTTTGTGTCAGGATAGGCTTTCAGAAAGTCTCACATCTCCACAAAAGCTTTGTTCCTTTCCTTTTGGAAGGCTGAAAAAGAAATATGTTCTCTGAAGGTATTTACTTCTCCTCTTATATATTTACATGGTCATGATCCCTGTGATATGAACATCTTCCAGTATTAAAAACTCTCTTCATCTTCCCAAAGTGCCAGGTCAATAGGCTTGGAAAATTAATTTTCCCCTTCTTCATCAGCTGTGTTGTGTGTGCTTATGTGAAGATATCACCCTCGGAGGTGCATGCAAAGGAATTAATAAGGCATTTAATTTTAATGAGATCCATGTTAGGAAATGGTGTTTGGTTCCTGGTGTCACCAAGCCTGGGACAGACACAGCAATACTGGGATGTTTTATCCTGTGGCTGGGTGTAAATCAGGGAGAGCAAACCCTGCCCAGGTGAATGCACAAGGCTTGGCTCTTGTGGCACGAGCAGCAGCACAGGTTGGTGATTTTGCCCTGCTCCAGCTGTGGTGATGAGGGAGCAGGGCTCCTCATGGGTTCCCCCACACAACTGTGCCAGGATTTCTCTCTTCCCAGTTCTGCTGGCTCGCTTTTTCTCTGCCTTTGTGTCTCCCTTGTCATTCCAGTCTTCTCCAGAATAAACAACCCAACCCTACTTTGTGTGTTTTTGTTTTCCTTTGTTTTGTTTCTTTTTTCCCCCAACTGCACCAGCTTTTCTACCTGCATGCCCACATTTGGTGTTTCTGGTACTGGTTGTCAGCAGTGCTGAATTTCACATTCCAGCAGTCCTTATTTCACATTCCTGACTCAGTTACCTGGGCACTGCTGTCCCTGGGATCCCCCCCATGGGACTCCAGTACTTTCCTCACCAAAGTGTGAAGTTTATTCCTCTCTGGCAACTCCCTCTGAACTCTGCCCATTTCTCACAGTGCCACCTGGAACTCCTGCCAGCTCCTCACTTTGTCCCTCCTGGTAGTTTCTCATGTCATGGCCAGTAGTTTTCCGTGTCCTGTTGGGTTGCCCAGGCTCAGTCACCTGCCTGCAGCCCTAACACCAATTGTTGTGAGCAGTCTGAACGTCACTAATGAGTGCTGGGTATTAACGAGTAAAGAGGATTCTCTTCTTTGCCAGTGCAGTCCTTCCCTGGTGATGATCAGTTTTGTGGTCAGGATGTTCCAGCCATGGAAGGAGGCTGATGTCTTGGTAACTGGGAACAAATGACCAGACAGGTGTTTGAGGAGCCAGTGCACAGAATTCTGAGCTCTGAACCTGATGCTTTATGGTCAGGATGTGTGTGGCTTCCCCCTTGGATGTGAATTGCAGAGGCAAAGTGTGTTTCTCTGGAATGCAGCTGCTGCCAGGATCAAATGGGAATCTGACAGGAGAGGGGACTGTTGTCTGCTCTCTCTGGGACTGCACAGCACTCTTGGATGGGAGGGGTTAAACCTCTCTCTCCCTCCCAATCATACACACACTTATCATGAGGCACCTCCAGGGCCTGAAAGCAGCTTAGATACAGAGATATTTCTGATTTTTATCTGCCATCTCTCCAGTGTGTATATCACGAGGCGTTTTTATTTTTTGTTTCCAAATAGCTGCAAAAAAAAAATAAAAATCATCTGCTCTTGGGAACCATTAGAATGTCTTTGAGATGTCTCAGTTGCACTGTGCCTACACAGTTGTGTGTTTATACAGGCACAAGTCTCATTTGCTTAGTGGACCAGGATGAATAAGTGACTGTGATTGGAAGCATCTAGCTGTGTTATGAAAGATTTTGGAAGAAATAGAATAGTATGAGAGGGAAATGCTCTAAGTTGTCATTCTTCATACAGTAAAACGGATAATTTGGCATAGATCTCGTTTTACCTCACTGTAGGAGTTTAAAGTGTCTGGTTAGAGCTAATCCTTCAGAGCTGGTGTGTAGTCAGTGGGGAGGAAGGCAGCCAGGCCAAAGAACTTTAGAGATAATGAGACAGGTGGGGCAGGCTGCTTTTTGGGAGCTCCTTCACTCTGCCTTGACTGTGTGGCTGAAGCTTTGGTGACTAAGTTAGACTAAATGCCAGGTCTCAGACTGCTAGAGCTGCTGAACTGAATTCTACCCTATGCATGTGCTGAGTTCTAGTTCTGGCTGTCAGCAGCAGTGTGAGGAAAGGACTGCTATGCCCATTTTACAGTCACCTGTCCTTCAGGTGCCCTGTGTGAATGCAAATGCACTCAGTGTGCATTTCCTGCCTGGATGCACGCTGCTAAACAAAAGAAATTGGCAAAGAAAAGCATGATAAGGAAAGAAGAACTTGGGAAAAATCCCAGCTGGAAATTCATGAAAGCTGCTTCTTGAGGAATATCCCTGTGTCGTGAGACAATTCCCTTTTCCTAAGATTGTTTAGGAGTGGGAAACCTTGTGAATGCAGAACAGGTAGGTTCAGGAGGGAGATGGGCTTTGCAGAGTCAGAGAGGAATGTTTGGGGAGTGTCAGAGAGGGATGGCAAGTGTGGCAGGAGACACAGCATCAGAGGAATTCTGCTGTCATCAGTTCAGCCTTTTTTTCCTGGCTGGTGGCTGTGGGTACCTGGGCTGGCTGGAGTGCACCAAACTCGGCAGGGAAGGTCAAGAGCTGGGTGACAGCAGTGGAGAGAGGGTTCTGTGCAGTGACCCTTTGGTTTTGGGGGCTGTGCTTTGGGGTGAACACAGCATGCCCGGTTTTGAGAGTGCCATTTTTGAGTGGTGGAGAACTCCTGCTCTGGCAAGGTCTCAAAGAGAAGATAAACTGAGGTGTGAAATTCATTTACGAATTTCTAATGAACTTGGTGACTTTGTTGAGCCTTGGACATGCTGGTGAATGGGATTCTGCCTGCCAGAGCCTGGATTTCCAGGTGGAGTGTGCTGGATCTGTGATTTCAGCCAGAGGGAGAGCCCTTGTCCCCAGGGTGCAGATGCTTCTGGTGACATCAGAAGAAAAGGTGACCCTGTCTTGGCAGAGAAAGTTTTTATCATCATAAATAAGGGGAGGCACACTCTTTCTTTATATCTGTGCTGCCATATCACCTCAAAGAACGTGCATCTTTTCAGATTTCTCCCTCTCACTGCCCCAAGCAGGGACAGGAAGCCTTTGTGTCATCCTGCTGTCTCTTCAAGGCCTCCCTGCCCAGGATTTGCAGCCCTGGCTCTGTCAAGCTGCCCCTTGCCCTCTGTAGTGCCCAAATCCCTCTGTGCCCTGGGAGAAGGGCTGTGCCCCAGCACCCATGGTGTGTGACAGCTCTTTCAGCCTCCTGGAGAGCACCAGGCAGACTCTCCTGGCAGAAATTGGCACCTGCAGGGGGATGGACCAGCTCAAAGCAATGCTTGCCCTTCTCACAGGGTGCTGCTGAAATAACTGAACTTTGTGAACTCAGCTGTGAAATCTGGATTTTGAAAGTAGGGAGTAAGAGGAGTAATTTAATATTTTTTTTAATTAAATGACAACCTTTAAGTGTGATATTTACCATCGGTGGCTTCCCGTTGAATCTTTCTGAGGAAATCACAAACATATGTTTTGCCTCTTTGAAAAGCCATTCTGTGATTTTGCACTGGGTTGTCTCTGATGTTCTCTGTCATCGTTTCACCATTTGCTTTTGGATGCTCATTTACTGTCTGTGCCTGGTAATGACACAATGACTCAAAACAAGAGAATGTTTTGGGAAATGTATGGATTTAAGTGGGAGTAATTTACTTAAAATAATGTAACTGTTTTTGCAACACGACTTTTCTGATTAAGCCATTGTACTGAGAATAACTGGAAAGAAGGGCAGTGGGGATGCCCAGTCCCCTGTGAAGATGGTGCATTTATCCCACTGCAGGCCTCAACACAGTGCAAAAGACACATTTTTACAGAGCCATTTCCAACTGGTGTGCTTTAAAGATCATCCTGATAGCTTTGAGTTTCCTGCTGTCCCTGGGCTGTCTGTAGGTAACAGATTCTTGAGGACACCTGCCAGGCTGAAGGATCTCTCCCAGCAGTTCCTGAATCCTGCTGTTTGATCACCAAAAGGGTCATTAGGAAAGGAAGCAGACCTGGCCTGGGGAGGTGAAGTGGAAGTGGCCCTGACCCTTCACAGTTAAGTTTGCACTGGTTGTTGCTCCTCATTGCCACCAGTGTACTCCTTATTCCACACCTGAATTTGCTTAGGTACAGCTGCCAAATACTGAATATAATAAGGGTTGTTCCATCAAGTTGAAAGGGTCATGAGGTGTGTCAAGAGCCTTTCATGTGCTCGTGCTCATTAATTCTGATCAATTTTAAAAACTCTGTTATGTAAGACTAAATGCTTCAGCTGTTTTTAGCTTTTCATTTACAATGTTATCCTGCTCTACATTTCTTTTACCTCTTTTTTTCTGTTCCCTGGACTTTCAGGCTTGCATGTAGGTTGGAAATTGTTCAGGGCTGTGTTTGTGTGTTGGCTCCTCCTTGTAGGAGAAGGGAACACAGGTGACCCGTCCCTGGTAAGTGACAGCTGTGTTAATGACCCAACTCACCCTCAGCCCTGGTGAGTCACAGCTGCAGCCAGTAAAGGTCAGGGTGATAAAAGGGACTGGGTGAGCTGGGGAGGGATCAGGAAGGAGGAGCCTTGAGGAAGAGGGAAGGAGAGGATGGTGAAGCAGGAGGATCCTGAGGAGAGAGAATCCCTGCTGTGAGGTCAGTGTGGGTCTGCAGTTAGAGCCTGGTGTTGGAACCTGATTGGTAACAGTCTGGCCAGGGAAAAGCTGCAGTCAGAGCCTGCAAACCAATCCCTGCAGTCACAGCCTGGCTGGGTAAAAGCTGCAGTCAGAGCCTGCAAACCAACCCCTGCAGTCACAGTCCNCGTTCTGTGCAGTGGTTGGAGCCAACAAGGACAGAGCAGCTCGGTCACGGAAGAGGAGTGAAGCTGCACACACCTCCGTCCTCCAAACAGGGAGGGCACAACACTTATGGCAATTTTTAAATAGCCTTTTAAAGAGGCTGGATGTTTTGAGGCCTTCGGTTATGTTGTTGTTAGTTGGTTGGTTTGGGTTTTTCTGTTTTCATTGTTTTTGCTCTCTAATGAGCAGTAGAAACACAGAATCTCCTGACCAGCATTCAGATGCTGTCAGATGAATGGTTTACGGGAAATTTCTTGCTGCTTTTGTGATGCTGATCCTGCCAAGAGTGGAGCATCCTGAGAAAGGAGCACAAAAGCCTCAGCTTGCACTGTCTTTGGTGAGATCTGCAGATTCCAGAGCCTTCTCCCCGTGGTGGTGCTGACACAGCTCTAATCAAGTGCTCTGCAACCCTGGTGTGGGTCTGCTCGTGCCACCTCTGCTCTGCTCTGTGTAAATTCTGTCATGATCAGTGCATCTGCCTTTGTGTAAACAGGAGCTTTTGTTTTTAGACAGAACCTACAAAGAGTGCCTCAGACATTTGTGTGCAGCCCGTGCAGAAGAGGTCACAGGGCAGCAGCTGAGCAGGCTTTGTGCAGCCACCCAGTGGCACAAGAGCTGTTCTGGGGCTACACTGACAGTGTTCAGCCTGAGATGTAAGGCAGGTGCTGCTTTTGCTCATACAGGTGCCTTCAAATATTGTCTCCTGCTCCTTTTCCCCACCCCCTGGTATCTCTCCCCCTCAGCTGCCCTCTTTGCTGCAGTTCCAAGCCTTATTTAGGTTGGAAATGCTCATAACTAGCAGAGCAAGCCCAGAGTGCTTATTTTTGTATCTGTGTATTACACGTGCTTAATGTTTAGACTTGGAACATTCAGCAAGAAGATACCAATAGATAAAAATAATATTAGAGGAAAGTCTGCGTGCTGGAGGTAGAACATATTACTTTAGGTGCCAAACAGCCCAGTAAAATTATTTTCCTCTGTTCGAAGTGCTGTAAAATGATGACTCTAAATCTGTTGATGCTATAACACCTCTAGATCACAAAGGTCTAGTTTGAGTAAATGAATGGTTTGGGGTTGCTTTGTTTGTTTTTTAAGCTATGTTTTAATATCAGCCAGAATATTAACCAAGCCAGTGTTTGGCTTTGTTGTACAGCATGGTTTACATTCATGTGGTTGGTGATTTTCTGTGGGTTTGTTTGAGGGGAGCTTCACAAGGGCTTCCTTCTCCCTGGTTTGCAGAGCATGTTGTAGATGCAGCATCCTCTTGAGGATTTGGTGGATGAAAGGAAATAGGGAGAGAATGGAAGAAGCTTTTATTCTTCCCTCAGCTCAAATTTTGCCTTTTTTTTTGCATAGTCTTTCAAATACCTTAATGATGCCAAGTTACAAAGAACCCTCCTGCTTGAATACTTTTATTTTGTCTAAGGCTATTAAAAATGGCATAACAATAATTAGATGACTGAAATTAGGACAAACACCAAACTTTTCTATTTTTATTTACTTAATTCTTAGGATTTGGTTGAACTTTTTGTGTAGTTTGTTTCAAAATTGTCCCGTTGGTTTTGGTGATGTTTTGTTGGTATCATTCCAAGCAGCAGGGGAAGAAAAAACCATCAGATTTTAAAAATAGAAAAATGTGTTTTTTGGAACACTAAGAAAAGTCAGTTTTGACACTGAAGCATCTTCTAATACCTTTTCCTTTGAAACTGCATTTCAAGAGGGGACTGCATCTTTAATTTATTAGGGTATTGCATGCATAATCTAAAATGAGGTAAATGCAGCTTAAAATAAATTTCTGCCTTTCTGGAAAGCAACAAATAGTTTTGAAGTGCCTGTTTGGCATGCCTGTGCTCATGTCTGGTCCTCAGTGAGGATTGTGTAGTAGGTACCTCTGGAAATCAGAGAGATTATCTATTGAGATGTATTTTATTTATATATATATTTTTTCTTAAACTGTGTGGGCACTGCCTGAAGGAGTCTTTGATGTGGGTGAGCTCTGACAAGGCTGCAGAGACAAGAGATAGCAGTAGTGCTGTTATCTCTGATTGATTTATCTCTGGTCAGTGTGGGGCTGCAGGGCCAAGGGGGTCGATGGTGTGGGACCACTTGGAAGGAGGGGGCTGAGGAGGAGGAGGAGGATGTGAGCAGGTGGCCTTCAGGGGTCCCTTCTGATCAAGTTCTTGTGTCACCATGCAGGTTAATGATGTCCCTCTGTGGGTTTGGTGTTATCAAGTCTTCCCTGCCACAGTCGGGGTTCATTTTTGGGAAGATGAAGTTCAGACTTTGATGTTTGTTAGTTCTTGTCCACGTTACACTCTCACAAGCTGTGGGTCCTGCTGTACTCTAACTTTCAGGTGTAAAAATGGGTGCCTCTCTATCTCTAGGGAGCCTTTTCAAGGACAATTTGCCCAGTTGTGAGCCAACACCTGAATCATTTTAATTCATAACCCAATAACCAAACCCCTTGGTGTGCAATGTGCACCTTTTCACCCAGGCACGAAAATCCCAAACCCATGGAGAACAAGGTGCAAAGACAAGACCAACCAAGGCCTCAAAACCTCCAGCTTGCCTTCCACACATTACATTCCAAACCCTCAAACTCTAAATTTTCCACCCAGTGAGATCACACACCTCTGTCCCAACCACACACCCGTAACCCCAGTGCTGTCACTCAACTTTGGGAGCCTTTTCCATGGCCTCAGGTCAAATGTGGGGTTGTCTTGAGTGTGACAGCACAGAAAGCCCAAAATTCTCAGCTTCAAGGGTTCCAACAGTTTGGCCCCTGCCAGGGAGGGCTGGCAGCCAGTGCTTGTGGCTGCTATGGGAAATTTTGGTTTACACTCTCCTCCTCTACACTTGCTGAGCTCTCCCCTGCTGCTGTCTGCACCCTGACTCCATCAACAGCAAGGGCAAGCAGAGCCTCAGCCTGTCAGAATTGCCACTGTCTGTGGCTTGTCAGGGCTGATCTCCATTCAGATCTGGGTGCAGAAGTTTGATTTCTTGTTTGTGTGTGTGTCCTGATGGAAATGTCTGTCTGTAACCCAGACACAGAGCTGCACAGAGATCCCTTTGTGCTTCTTAGCCATCATCTGCTGTAAGTGGAACAGACTGCTATTTCTGGACTGAGAATACTATCAGTTGTGGAAGAACTGTGATTGATTTTTCTGGGATGAAGACTATTGGAATTGCAGGCTTTGAATTATTTAGATCTCAGCTTGTACCTATTTTCCAAATTGTGCCACGTGCTTAGGGCCAAGAGCAGCTCCAGAGCTGGGCTAAAAGCAGCTGCAGGATTGCTCTCTACCTTGTGCACAAGCACATGTGCATGCATGTGCTCCCCACAAATGAATGGGAGTCACTTAATCTCATTTAATCCACTGAAATTTGTTGTGCAATTACACTTATGTTTTAGATTACTTCTGTACAGTAAGAGAGATTGGCACTTTGAGCAGCTGCTTTCACTTGTGTCTCAGAAATCTGTGCTCAGGATGGAGGAGATGATCCTCTGCACTGACTGGAGGGGCTTCAGACAGTTCTGTTTTTAAATGGTTTGGGTAGGGTGAGGCAAATCAAATCCCCAGGTTGGTGTGTTGGTTTCTAGCCCACTCTGCATTTTCAGACAAGGAATCTGGAGAGCATCTAACACAGTGAGGATTATTTTTGAAGTGCAAGATCTTAATTTCTGTAAAGAAGTCCTATTGAGATGACTAAGTGAAGAGTAATCATTCACCAATAGGAACATTACAAGCAGCTAAGGTGACAGGTTTGTTCAGAAGAATCCAGTTTATTGAGTTGATCTCCAGAGAAATTTTCCTGAAGTCTGGGAAATCTTACCAAAGATGTGCTTGCACCCAGGATCTGTAATGGCAGGAATGATAATTTAGACAAAGGGTGGAAAAACATTGCATTTAAACAAGAAAACTCTTTCTTGGTGTCTGTTTGAGGATCTGTGCCTGGAGTTAGCCCAGGCAGGCTGGTGTTCCTCCAGGCAGCTCCCCAGGATGTGTGTGCACGCTCCTGCACAGGTGTGTGTGCTGACAGGTGCCCTAAAAATAGGTGCCCTACTTTAAAATGATGTCTCAAAGCCATTTAAAATGATGTCAGGCTGGCATCCACAGCTGCCCCAAGGCAGGGACTTGGGGGTTTTATTTACCTGCCCTTGGGTGTCAGCATTGCCCCTGTGCTCCGTGTTCTGCTGGAGGTTGTGTCACCCCAGCAGAACTTTGGGCTTCTGAAAAAAACACCTGGTGGGGTTCTCCCAGACCAACACAACTTCTCTGATCAGCAGAAGGATGTTTGTCACTTGTCCTCTGTGCTGTTTGTCACTTGTCCTCTGTTGCTGCTTTTGAGTTTTGTGGAAGTTTTGCTGAGCTGTGGTTGAAGGAAAACGTTCCCTGGCTTGATTTCTGGTGCCACCAGAAACTCATCTCAGGAAAGCAAAAAAAAGGATTCTTTGTGGGTTTCTTGGGGCTTTCTTGTAGCTTCAAAGTCCCAAAAGGAAAAAGAAAAAAAATGCAGGTGTTTTGCAGGAAATTGCCCTCTTAGCACCTCCTCACCCTAATAAATTTATCTCCTGGTGGCATTTGTGGTTCAGCTGAGTTGACCTCTCATCAATTGTCAAACTTTTCACATCAGACACTTGCCTCTGTGCCTATTATTTAGTAGGGTCCATGCTTTCCCCCCTTTCTCCTCTCTAAAAAACCCCAGCCTTACCTCCCAGTCTGTTTCTTTGGAATCCATGGAACATCCCAAGCAAATGGATTTTTGTGTCTGCTGAGAATTTCCAGACTTTGACTTTTCTAGTTTCTCCTGGGCAGGGTTTGAGATGCCTCTTTGGTGAAGGAGGCAGAACAGAGAGTTGCTTTAAACCCCAAATTTAGCAGTAAGTAGGAATAGAATTTGTTTTTACTAAAAGTAAGAGATGGTGTCCTTTATTAAGAAAGCTCACAATGCAGAACAAGCAGTGCCCCTTCCTTTCTCCCCACCCTCCAAAAAAACAAACAAACAAAAAAACCCCAACAAACCACAAAGCAAAGAAACTCAAAAAAACCCAAACAAAACCTTCAAAAACCCCAAACCACCCTAAACACCTGCACTGTGTTCTTTGAAAACCACAGCATTTTCAAATAGAAAAGTAAGGGGAATCCTGGAAATTTGTGAATTGCTGTCTGCATCTCCTGTACATCCAAATTTGTGTATATGGAAGAATGATCTTATTTGCAACCTACTCTGAAATCTGGGATTTTTGCATGCACAGAAGGTTCATGTGGTGATTTTAAGGAAGAGCTGTCCCATGCTTTATTTCAGTAGGGAATATTTTGTCTAGGGAATTATTCTTGCTTGCAGTCTGGTGCCTTATTCCTGAGCCAGGAATCCATTGTGCTGCCAGTGTGGGACCTTGCTCAGAAAATTCCAAGTCTAACCAGTGCTGGCAAAGTCACAATCATTTGCCACCCAGTGTCAGTGGTTAATTTTCAAGTGTAAATATTGAACTTGGAGGCTTTTGATACTGGAAGTGAGAGCAGCTCGTGCCCTTGCACTCTTCATTGAAATGGTTTTTTTTCCACATTGCTGGGAGCTCATTGCATCTTCGGTGAATGGCGTGCAGAAAAAAAATCCTTGCTTTTGAGGAGGGAAAGAAAGGAAAAGCAAGATCTCATTTCCAGTGAAGCACAGCTCTTGAAAATGAGATTTTTGTTTAGATTTTTAAAAAAAGTTCGGTCTCAACTACGGCAAACAAACTGTATTTACAGTTTGATTTTTGATTTTAAATCATGTGTATGATTAATTTTTATTATTTAAATAATTATTATTATTTTAAATCTGTGTGTATGTTCTGCAACCCCCAAACAATTTTGGAGAAATTCTTAACTCTTATCTGGGGTAGAAGCTACACTGGGTCTCAGCCTGATGTGATATTTGGAAGTGTATGTGTCTAATACAAATTTTGTGCTAGAAAAAGCCCTAGTTTGAGTTGCAATCCAGCTTTCATTTAAAATTAAATCCATTTGAATTCCTACCTCTACTTGCAGAATGCCTTCAGAAAATCCTTCTATTCTGGGGAAAAAACCTCTGGCATCACTTTAGCTGTTTAAGATCAGAATTAATGTCTTGTCAACTTTTTCACAAAAGGCTAATAGGGAAAAATATCCAAATCATGCTTCAAAGAAAGAGTTTAGGTGTGTGCAGCCTTGCATTCACTGCAGGAAATTTCCAGGCATGGCAACTGAAAAGCTGCTAGAGATTTTTGGGATAAAAAACCTTTCTCATCCAAGGAAGTGGGTTTGTTTCATGGCAAGGTTTTAAATCTCGTTGTCCTGAGATGCTGAAAGTCTCTGAGGCTTTTCAGATCTGCAGAGTGAGGTTTGAAACCAAGGGAAGAGCTCCAAGGGGATGGTCCTGAGCATCCCCACCTGCCCCAGCGTGGGGTGATGAGCACTCCTGGAAATGGGAGCCTGCTGGAGCAGAGCAGGGTTTGCTCTCTTTTGGGGGAAATGATGGAATAAAGGGATTTTCTTCCTGTGCACAGGCTTTTCTGCAGGTCTGACTTGCTTTAAATGAATGAGAGAAATGNAATAGAAATAATACATTTAATAAATATTATATTAACTATTTACTTGTAACTATATACTTTAATATAAAGTATAAAAGAATTCAAAGTAGATATTATATTTAATATATGTTATCACAGATAAACTATATATTTATTAGAGATGTTTATAATGTATAAATATATATTATAGAGAAATATAGTTATATAGTATATTTATATGTAAGAGATATGGTAAATATATGGTAAATTTATATATGAGAGAGATGGTAAATATATGGTAAATTTATATATGAGAGAGATGGTAAATATATGGTTTTCATACATTTTATAGGTTTTTTCTTATCTAAGAGTTTACAAGAAGTTTAGTGTGATATTACTCTAGCAAATCAGAGAATGGCCTATGTGGGTTAAAATGAACAAAAGGCCTCTATAAACCTAAGAAACAATTCACAATAATTTATTGTTTAAGATTGAACCTTCTTCTCTTTACAAAGCATATATCTAGAACATACCACATCTTCAATTAGCAGTCAGTCCTTGTTCTTGTACCTCATNTTCAAAAACCCCAAACCACCCTAAACACCTGCACTGTGTTCTTTGAAAACCACAGCATTTTCAAATAGAAAAGTAAGGGGAATCCTGGAAATTTGTGAATTGCTGTCTGCATCTCCTGTACATCCAAATTTGTGTATATGGAAGAATGATCTTATTTGCAGCATACTCTGAAATCTGGGATTTTTGCATGCACAGAAGGTTCATGTGGTGATTTTAAGGAAGAGCTGTCCCATGCTTTATTTCAGTAGGGAATATTTTGTCTAGGGAATTATTCTTGCTTGCAGTCTGGTGCCTTATTCCTGAGCCAGGAATCCATTGTGCTGCCAGTGTGGGACCTTGCTCAGAAAATTCCAAGTCTAACCAGTGCTGGCAAAGTCACAATCATTTGCCACCCAGTGTCAGTGGTTAATTTTCAAGTGTAAATATTGAACTTGGAGGCTTTTGATACTGGAAGTGAGAGCAGCTCGTGCCCTTGCACTCTTCATTGAAATGGTTTTTTTTCCACATTGCTGGGAGCTCATTGCATCTTCGGTGAATGGCGTGCAGAAAAAAAATCCTTGCTTTTGAGGAGGGAAAGAAAGGAAAAGCAAGATCTCATTTCCAGTGAAGCACAGCTCTTGAAAATGAGATTTTTGTTTAGATTTTTAAAAAAAGTTCGGTCTCAACTACGGCAAACAAACTGTATTTACAGTTTGATTTTTGATTTTAAATCATGTGTATGATTAATTTTTATTATTTAAATAATTATTATTATTTTAAATCTGTGTGTATGTTCTGCAACCCCCAAACAATTTTGGAGAAATTCTTAACTCTTATCTGGGGTAGAAGCTACACTGGGTCTCAGCCTGATGTGATATTTGGAAGTGTATGTGTCTAATACAAATTTTGTGCTAGAAAAAGCCCTAGTTTGAGTTGCAATCCAGCTTTCATTTAAAATTAAATCCATTTGAATTCCTACCTCTACTTGCAGAATGCCTTCAGAAAATCCTTCTATTCTGGGGAAAAAACCTCTGGCATCACTTTAGCTGTTTAAGATCAGAATTAATGTCTTGTCAACTTTTTCACAAAAGGCTAATAGGGAAAAATATCCAAATCATGCTTCAAAGAAAGAGTTTAGGTGTGTGCAGCCTTGCATTCACTGCAGGAAATTTCCAGGCATGGCAACTGAAAAGCTGCTAGAGATTTTTGGGATAAAAAACCTTTCTCATCCAAGGAAGTGGGTTTGTTTCATGGCAAGGTTTTAAATCTCGTTGTCCTGAGATGCTGAAAGTCTCTGAGGCTTTTCAGATCTGCAGAGTGAGGTTTGAAACCAAGGGAAGAGCTCCAAGGGGATGGTCCTGAGCATCCCCACCTGCCCCAGCGTGGGGTGATGAGCACTCCTGGAAATGGGAGCCTGCTGGAGCAGAGCAGGGTTTGCTCTCTTTTGGGGGAAATGATGGAATAAAGGGATTTTCTTCCTGTGCACAGGCTTTTCTGCAGGTCTGACTTGCTTTAAATGAATGAGAGAAATGACTGCTGGGGCTGGCTGATTGCAGATTGGGGTTTGATTTCCTGGCCTGGTCTAACAGATTTGAGTGTGGAAGGTGCAGCCTGAGTTACTCTTACTGCAAAACCCATTGCTTATTGCCCGTGGGCTTGGTGACAGAGGTGACCTTTCTGTTCTGTGAAATATATACAGATATGTCTAAAACCCCATTATTATTATTATGGAATATATATTTCATATATAATAAATATAAAATAATAGATAATAGAAATGAAATAGAATAGAAATATAAAAATAACAGATAATAGAAATAATACATTTAATAAATATTATATTAACTATTTACTTGTAACTATATACTTTAATATAAAGTATAAAAGAATTCAAAGTAGATATTATATTTAATATATGTTATCACAGATAAACTATATATTTATTAGAGATGTTTATAATGTATAAATATATATTATAGAGAAATATAGTTATATAGTATATTTATATGTAAGAGATATGGTAAATATATGGTAAATTTATATATGAGAGAGATGGTAAATATATGGTAAATTTATATATGAGAGAGATGGTAAATATATGGTTTTCATACATTTTATAGGTTTTTTCTTATCTAAGAGTTTACAAGAAGTTTAGTGTGATATTACTCTAGCAAATCAGAGAATGGCCTATGTGGGTTAAAATGAACAAAAGGCCTCTATAAACCTAAGAAACAATTCACAATAATTTATTGTTTAAGATTGAACCTTCTTCTCTTTACAAAGCATATATCTAGAACATACCACATCTTCAATTAGCAGTCAGTCCTTGTTCTTGTACCTCATGATAAATAGAAATGTATTTATTTCTCTCTTAATTTCTTGACTTTCTATGAGCAAGTTAGGAATTCCTAGCTTTTTCTCAGCCTTCTGTCTACTTTTTAAAGCTTTTCTACACTTTCTGAGACCCCTTTTACCTTTTAAATTGCCCCAACATAAACCCCCAAGGCTTTCCTGAAAGTCATTTGGGCAGACGATTCGTTTTGCTTGAACACTCTGGGTTTGTCCCTGCTGAACTCCATCCTACTTCCAAGACTTCTTCTTCACTTCATGAAGTCGATTTTAAATTCAGCTCCTGCCCTTTGGTGTATTTGCTTTGCCTCCCAGCCCCACAGTTACCTGCTTGTTTAACGGCACTGTTCACTGTTTAATCACCCAGATCATTAATTGAGCAGAATGAGGACAGGGTCAGGGTCTGGGCCAGGCCCTTGGGCACCTCCCTGTGCACACCCTGCAGTTTGGCTGTGCAGCACTGATAACTGCCCAAGGCATCCCCCGCTTTCATACTCGTGACAGACCAATGGTTTTCTTGCTGGTGTGTCCCTGGAATTCTTGTGAAACTGTCACACAAGACCTCATAAAACCATCAGTGACATCAGGAGACGTGGACCCTGCTGCTCCCACCTTGCCTGTGAATTCTGCTGCTCATTTCTGGAAGAAACTGCTTTTCTTTGGTGCAATGTACTCATGACAGCTCCATGTCTCTTGCTCTGTTCCTTCTTGTCCTGCAGGTGCTTGCTGGTGCTTGTCTGTTTCACTTATTCCACGTTTTTTCTCTTCTTTTGAAATTAGAGTTAATCTGTATGTAAATTTGCCCTCCTTCTCCCACCCTTCTTTTTTAAACTGGGGATTGCACTTAGCATTTCTTTCTGAGAAAAAAAGAATCTTTTTTGCTTCTTTCTGACTCCTCTGAGACCTTTCCTGTCTTCCATGAGTTCAAGCCAGCAGCCAACAGCTCTGAGGTTACTTCAGAAAGTGCTTTAAATATTCCAGGCCATTCTAGGGTGCAGTACCAAAGTAGCTGAAAGCAGGGGCATTATCTAATTGTTTCCCTTTTACAGTTGGAAAGGATGCCTGCTTTGGTTTGGGGTTTATTTGTGCCAGCCATCAGCTCTTGATGGATTTTTCTTTTTTTTTTTTTTTTTTTTTTTTTTTTTTTTTAGTAAAAATTGATGCAAAAATGTCATGGAATACTTAATCCTTCTTGGAATCACATATCAAATGCTCTCCTTTTTCCGTTGGTTAATGGATCAATGTTTTCCACGTTGGCAGATGATCTCATTCACTGACTGGGGTTTTTTGTGTTGTTCTTTGTGCTTCTGGTTTTGACACCTCTCCCTTCAATATTTTATAACATTTTTCCCGTGTGCTTGAGCTGCTCTCACACATGATCTTAGCAATGCTACCAATTTCCTGTTTGCTGTTTGCTTTCCTCCTGAGAGCAAAGACCCTGAGTTAACCAATCTCATTTTCCCTGGACCCAGCTCTCCTCTGCTTTGGGGATAACACAAGTGTGCAGCAGTTTCAAGTGTGCAATTTTAGGGTTCTGCTGTTTTTAAAGTGGTGGCAGAAAAAATAATGATGCCACTCCACGTCAGGATTGGTCTATTTTTCATTTAAGTAATTAATCTAAGCACAACTTTCTGTAAAATAAATGTATGGCTAAGTAGATGGAGCCAAACCCCTCAGAAGCTGGGATTCCTTTGTGTCATTAATTTCCCATGTCTTGTATCAAATGGTCACTGCATAGCTGGGGTTTTTATGATGCTCTTTGAGGGAGTTAAGAGGTGGCATGACAGATGGAATTAGAATTCAAACCCCACTTGGAATGGTCATCACTTTATTTTAATAGTGGTTTTGGTCATGACCATTTGGGTGATTTAGTTGCAAGCTTTCAGCATCAGGCACTTCCTGCAGGGTGGTTCCTCCCCTGTGGTGGAGAACCTCACCTGCCACCTCTGTGCCTTAACTCTGATTTTTGGGACCTGTCTTTCTGTTGTCCTGTATCTGTTTTAGTTCTGCAAGTCTGCATTTTTTTTTGGAAGTGAAGATCTTTCCCCAGGACTTTGTAATCAGACTCATTCACATACATGGACTTTTCTGCTTAATTCTATTCAGATGCCTAAATCCCTGATCTGTAGCACAGGAGGGCTTGGGAGAGCAGAGTTTCGTGCAGCAGCTGGACAGCACAAAGGCCACAACACAAACTCTTGCTGAAGGGTGCTGGGGATTAGCAGGGTGCTGGTGCTGTGGATCACAGTGCTTGGTGAGTTGTTTTATTTGGGTGGGGGCTCAAGCTCCATTTCCTGCTTCTGGCCAACATCCAGCTTCACCACGGTGTCTTTGGTAGCGTGAAACTTTATTTGTAGCAGGGAAATTGAGTGCAGCATTTCACTGCCACACTGCAGAAGGAAAAAAGAAACCCCAAAGCCAGTAAGTGCAGCTCTCAGGTGGCAGCAGGTCTGTGGTGGGGGAGAAATGAGTGCTGTGGGTGAAATTTCAGCGTGGTGCCTCTCCAGTTCAGTAGGAACTGTGCTCTCCTTACTTCCCAGGAATTAACCCTAAGCATTTAGATTATAGGGTGGAATTTCACTCTCCCTGAAACTTTGGCCCTGCTGTCTTTGAAAATATTTTGCTCAGTTCTTGAATGTAGCAGTGGGAGCTTCACTCTTTTATTGAAGCAATTTCTATAAAGCACCTCCAGAACAAGTCATTTGTCCCTGCCATTAGTCATTGACTACAGTTCCTGTCTGCAGCCTCTGAGCTTCATAAAACAGAGAGATCCTTACCAGCAATCAATATTTGGAATATTTGTTATTATAAATCTGTCATTACTGACTCATCGTGCGAAATTCATTTGGGACAAAGCACTTTGGTGTGGGACTGCTGCTCACAATGGAAGCAAAACCAATGAAACCACCCAAACCTGGGTCCTTAACTTTGCTGGCACATCAAAGTCAAAATGCATGGGCTTGGATCCTCATGTGGAGCCTGACTAATAAGAGATAATAATGATGAAGCTTGACACATTCCCAAATTGCAGAGAAGTCTTCATTAAGGAGCAGCAGCTGTTTATTTACAGGAGCACATGGTCTAGTCAGCATGATAAGAACACTGTGGAGAGGGATCAGCAAGTTTGCTTCTACTGGGAAACACGCATCTTTCTTCTCCACTCTAATGGGTCAGTATTAAAGAGGAGCTGGAGAATAATAAGAGTAATTTGCCATTTATTTTCCCTTTCCAGCATGCCTCAGGCTAGGGAGGTCAAATGGATGCTGAGAAAAACTGCATCTGGAACTAGTCTGAAAATAAATCCGTACCCCATGAGTAGTGCTGTGTACAATTTGCTTAGCCTTGGAAAACTAAGTTTGTCTGCCACTTGATTGCCTGCTTCATGGAGGAAATCTGCTTAGCCTGTAGGATTCTGAAAGCTCTTTCTTTCCTTTTCAGGATGTGGGGGGATGTGAATTAACCATTTCCCATTTGTTGTTTCTTTCAGCTTTCCCTTTCACATACCAGAGTCGCTTTACTCATCAGCTTCCTTTGGCTGGTTTGCAGCTAGGAGGTTTCTCTGAGCAGAGACAAGCTCTGGATTTCCCTGCTCTGTCATGAGACCATTCTAACAGCCTGAAAATCTCATGGCAGTGCCTGACAAAATAACATCTGACTCCAGCATGTCCTTCCTTGCGATTCAGTGAGCTGGATCTTCAGATCCTGAATGCTTTCTAGGTGGAGGCACATCCTGTTGCACTCTGTGTCAATGTGATTGTATTTATTCCACCTGCTTTAATTCATTTGTAGTGCAGTCAGTGCTGTGATACCTTGGCACTGCACACCCAGAGATGAAATATGCATCTTGAGTAATTATTTCCATTTGAGAAGAGCTTGCCAAGTGCCTGGTTTTAAATGTCTTTCGCCTGATATTGTAAATGAAGTTGTTACAGGTGGTCTTCCCTTTGCTTTGTCTGACAGTCTAGAGGAGCCCATCTGTCCTGGTCAGGAATATCATATTTCCACACTGATCTAAAGTGGAACATGGTCAGCAGGAGCCTTTGAGGCTCTTATCTGTACCTCAAGTTATGGGCCACAGGCAAACTCACAAGTCCAGAACAAATTAAATTGTCTCTTAAATGTGATATGGGACATACCTAAACAAGGAGTTCTTAATCAAACTTTGCTGTTGTGACTTTGTGTGGGTTCTATGTTGCACTTTTTAACAGGGCTTACATTTTCTTCTGTGGAGTGTCTGGGTGAAAATTCAGTTCACCTTTCACAGGTTCTTGCAGAGCTCAGCTGAAGCATAGTCCAAAGAGTAAAGCAATCTGTTCTGAAATTTCAAAATTCTCTCCTCTTGAAGTGACTGAGGTTTTAATTTGGGTCGCTGGGAAAGCCTCATTGAAGAGGCACAGGTGACTTGGCTGAGTGACTTTATTTTGTGTGCTGCCAAGACCTTCTCAGCATCAGCCACGTGTCACCTGAGGTGTAGATCCCATCGTTGTGACTGGGCACATGCATGCACTTCCTCACTTTAGGCTAAAGGAGCCACAAAACTTGGGACTGCTAGGTTTTAGCATTCTTAATAATTTATGCTTTTGAAATGAATGTCTCCATTGATTCAGTAGTTCATCCATAAGTTTATCAGGACGTGGAATTAGTCGCAATTTCTAAACGTGCGGTTGGCCCAAACTCTGCACAGGAACAGGCAGAGCACAAAGCCACCAGCTGTGCCTTTGTGTGCTGGTTTCTGCTCACTGGACCTTCTGCTCAGGCTGTTTGAGACCTCTGCATGTGTGCTCTTTGCAGGGACAGTTAAGCTTATTGGTGAAATTTCACCTGACCTCGAGGTAATCTGGAAGAAACATGAAGTTTTTTATGATAGGACTTGGCAATTTCATTTGTGTCCTTTGCCACGTACCAGATAGCAGTGCTGTGTGTCTGCCTGAGGTGGTGATGAGGACTAGCCTCACCTTCTGAGCTTTCAAACAGTCCAACTTGCAACATATGTGGGTGAAAAAGAAAGGGTAGTTCCTGTCGCGGTTGTGTTGGCGCAGCGCTAACGAAGGACACAGATTCTAAGTTTCTCAAAAGGCCATTCTCCCTTCTATTAACCAAAACACACCATTTTATAGATGGTTACAGCACAGCTGGACATGATTGGTCCTTTGATCAACACCCCACCACCATCATTGGCTAATTGGAAACAACACCTCTTTGTAAACATCTCGTAACAGGTTAGAAGAAACCAACAGGTGCACAAGATCGTTTACATTCTTTCACACGGTTTCCCAGACCAATGTTTTGGGAAAGCTTATCTCCCTCACAGGCCTTACTGCTGCTCTCAGCAGCAGCTAGCAGGCCAAAATCAGTCCCACAAGATCCTTTTCTCTGGATCTCTGGAGACTGCATTGATTGGAGGCACTTCCAACAGCTCAGCGTCCGTCAGTCTTGGGGCAAGGCAGAGGATTGCCCAGCAGTGTGACTTTACAGTGAAAAGTTTGAATTGCCTGCAATACCCTCCACTGAAGGCTTTTAAAAAACACTGGCTGTTCTCCTGCAGTTCCAAAGCATGTCTTCACAGATTCCTCCGGCTCATTTCATTTTCAATGTTTCCTTTTCCCCCCTGCAGGTTCCAACTATGGCAGTCCCCGCGCGGCTCACGCCAACATGAACGCCAACGCGGCCGCGGGGCTGGCCCCGGAGCACATCCCCAGCCCGGGGGCAGCCCTGTCCTGGCAGGCTGCCATCGATGCTGCCAGGCAAGCCAAGCTGATGGGCAGCGCTGGCAACGCCACCATCTCCACGGCCAGCTCCACGCAGAGGAAGAGGCAGCAGTACGGCAAGCAGAAGAAGCAGGGGAGCACCACGGCCACGCGGCCGCCCCGCGCGCTGCTGTGCCTCACGCTCAAGAACCCCATCCGCAGGGCGTGCATCAGCATCGTCGAATGGAAATATCCTTTGGCTCCAGCTGGGCTGGTGCAGCTCCTGCTCCCGCCTGGGGGGGTCTGTGCCTCGGGGTGGACACACCGCGGGGCGTTGGAGCCCTGGGCACCGGGAATTTTGGGCTCTCTGTGCCCACAGGCACTGACCCCCAGGAAAACACTGCATTGACCTCAGGCCGTGGAGAAGGCTTCCAAAATTGAGTGATAGCACTGGGGTTATGGGGGTGTAGCTTGAATAGAAGTGTGTGATGTCACATGGAGAACTTGGAGTTTAAGGTTTCAGAATGTAGTAATATATATATAAAGCAAAATAGAGGTTTTAGGGCAGAGGCCAGTTGTTCTTTTTCCACCTTCTTCTTCATGGGTTTGGCTGGTATTTTGTAACTGGATAGAAAAGTCCTCATTGCTGGCCACGGGTGGTTGGTTATTGGGTTAAAAGTAAAAACAATTTAGGTGTCATTTCTTAATTGGACAGTTTATCCTTGAGAGGCCTTGTAGAGAGAGGGAGAGAGAGATGGGGGTGTTTTCAGTTTGTTAGCTAGCAGTGCTGTGGAACCCACGGTTTGTGAGATGTAATATAGATAAGAATTCATAAACTTCTCAATTCATAAACAAGAAATACCATCTGGAGCATTTAATCCCGACCCTGGCAGAAGAAGGTAAAAGCAACAACTGGGGACTTGAAGTGCAAGAATGATTTGAGATGTCTGAACTGAGGTGGTTTGTGCTGGAGCATCAGGAAAGAGGATTAGAACTGAAACCTGAACTCTACCCCGGTGTGAGAACCACCAGAAGCTTGAATGATCAGGCTCAGTGGCTGAATTCTGCTCTTTGGAAAAGGTGTGGCCCAGGCTGGAAAGTGTGGGAGGTGTTCAAGGTGTCTGAGGTCAGAGCTGAACTGACTCTATGGGATTGACAGCAGCTCTGGCTTTCCCTTTTTTAATTTTTATTGCTTTTTTAGAGGTGTCACCAGTCCAAAGCTCCAGCACTTTGAGTCATGCAGTTTTTTGTTCAACATGTGACATCACACTTTCTACAGTATGGAGAAAAGAATGGGGCAAAAGGGCAAGGTAAAAACCCCCAAAGGTGTGCAGTAAGGCCCTGAGACTGGGCTGAGAACTGTTCATCATTTTAGAATTCTAGTTAAAATAATAAGGCTCAGTGGTGTAGGGTAAGGGACACTGGTTATCTAGAAGAAGGGAAAAAGAAACCCAGTGGAAATAAGATGTCCAAATGCAGTGCAGAGCCAGATCTGAGAGGCTGAGCAGGAGCCAGGTGGTGTCACAGGTGATGATGACGGGCACTGACACAGAGCTGCAGAGTGAAGGGGTGGGTGCTGCTCCCCTGGAAAGTCAGGGGCACTCTGATCATTGCTGTGTTGTGTGCAAAGGGCAAAGCCCCTGCAGTCACCTCAGTCTGAGCAGTGCAAGCTGGAATGGGAGTCCTTGGTGTGAAACCCAAACCGAAATGAAACGTCCTCCTTTGCATCCTCAGAGAGGAACCAGGGTTAACCCTGAGCTGGAGGCACGAGCTGATGGGGTTCCTCAGGAAATACAAAAGGAAAAGAATGTTTTCAGGGCTGGATAAGCATGGCAAGGAAAGGCAGCCCAGAACTTGGCAGTCGTTAATATGATAAAAAAATGGATTAAGGCATTTAAGACAATGTGATAATATTATTCCTTTGGGAGTCTGGTGGGATGCTGGGTGAAAACAGAGAATGAATGTATGAGGTATTGCTGACATGGACATACATTTCAGATGAAGTTGTTAAAAATTCTCCTGTCAATCCTTCCATGTCCTTAAACCACCTGCCTGCCTGTTCCTTTCTTCTTCAGATGCTAATTTTTAATCCCCTGATTAAGTTTGCTACTTTTTATTGCTTCTGACAGAAGTCTGGTACTTTAAGCATAAGAGGATGGGTGATGACTAACAGGATAAAAGTGAATATTGGTGTGCTTAGCAGCACCCCAGTCACCACATGTCTTCAGAGAAAGCACAGAGTGCCATTTGATAGACAGAGAACAGCAGTGAAAGATGGGAATGAGCTGCTGTAAATCAGGGTACAGCACTGCTGAGATCAAGAAATGACCAAACAGTGCAATTAAAGCAATGCAAAGATGCTGCAGCTTGCAATTTGGGGCTTTGGTTTTAAGTGAGTTGATGGAAATTTATTTTTTTTTCCATCAGAACCTCTCATTGGACACCTGTAGCTTGTAAAAAATGAAACACTTCAATGACAAGAAGCAATATCAAAGGGTTGTGACAAGGTTTAGTTTAATTCTGTATTCTGGCTTTTCCTACTTGCTAAAAACTACTGAGAGAGGCTCAGCCTAATTTGCTGTAGCACTGAAGTTTAAGCATAGCAGCTATTAAACAAATACCAAAGAGTACTTCAGTGTTTCTTAGCCAAATGTTGGTGTTAAGAGCCTGAATGAGCAACTGCATTCAAAAAAAGTGAAATGAAGTAATTACCTTGTTTTGCAAAGATTTAGCTGTGTATTTAATTTTCTGCCCTTTGTGCAGTGCATTTGTAGATTTTATAGAATTTAATGTTTACATTGCAAAAGGAGAAGACAAATAAAAGAAAAATTAAACAGTGAGAAATGAATGGATAATTATCCTGCAAAAACAAAATAATTGGGGGGAAATGTGATTCAGACAGGGAAAGCCTATGGAAATGCAGGTCTTCAAGCAGTAAACATAAAAGCAGCCTGGGGTAGCACATACCTGAGAAGCCTGACTGATTTCTCCTGGAGTCTTCCTGTCCTGCCCTTCTGCCTCTGTGGTCCCATTTATCTCCAAGTGCTCAGAGGCTTAAGCACAGGAGTCTGGTGAGTCTGGAACCTCTGCAATGGGTGAAATGCAGAATATGTGAGTGTAAACAGTGCCTGGAGTTTGTGTGCATCCTCCAGCCCAGCTCGACACCCAAAGAGCTGCTGCTCTTCCTGCTCCAGCCTGCTGAGAACAGCAGGCTGCTGAGCAAAATCCTCCGTGCTGTGCTGACATCTGGCAGCCCCATGGGAGATACAGTCATGCTCAAATGCTCTCTGGGGCACAGGTTATGCTTGGCATCCTCCCTGTCCTCTCCTGCTCCTCCTTCCCCTGCAGGGGGCTGAGTTACCCCAGGGGGAGCCTCCAGGGTATTCCTGCAGGGCAGTGAATGCAGACAGACCCCAAACCTGGTGTCCAGTCCCAAACCTGGTGTCCAGTCCCAAACCTGGTGTCCAGTCCCAAACCTGGTCTCCAGTCCCAAACCTGGTCTCCAGTCCCAAACCTGGTCTCCAGTCCCAAACCTGGTCTCCAGTGTGAGTTTGGAGACCCCTCACAGCAGCTGAGACCACTGCAGTGGATCAAGGGCAGTGCCAGGAGGGTGGGCAGGTGCCAAATGCCCTTTGGCTCCAGAGGGCAGGCAGGGCACCCTGAGCTGGTGCAGGAGCTCTTTGTTCAACTTTCCCAACGTTTGGGTTCTCTCTTCCCCACCCAAGGTGGTTCAGGCTGCAATGCCTCTGAGCTGTTTCTCTGTCACAGGGGACTCAGCTTCCTGCTGGAGTCTGCAGGGACATTTGTATTCCCTCTGTGCCCAGTGAAATGCAAACAAGAGAAAAAGAAATACTCCCTCCAATGATTTTTAAGCAAAACAAGTATACATGGCAATAAGCTCATTTTGGACAAAGACTTTTCTTTTTTGCCCTAACGAAATTTCTCGTTTTTTAAACTTCTTGTAACCATGGATGCATGCATTGCTTGGGCCCTCACATTTAACTCCAGGGCATGAGAGAGAAACTGAGAAAGGGGGGCAAAAACACAGCAACGACAACAAAAGGAAAAAAACCCAAAATGTTTGTTAAAATTATCTGAGAATTTACAAATCAGATGAAAGCAACCAAGAGAAAACAATCCTCAAAAGAACAAGGGCAGGCATTATAGAACAGGTTTCTCATTACAACTCCTGCAGCCACACTGGAAGGGAAATTGGGAAAATGCAATCGAAATAAGTGAAAGAAGAAAAAACTTTGAAGAAATCTGTGTTTACTCTGGCACGCGACTGGCCTGCACTGCTTTTGACATATTAGGAAGATTTTTGGCTGGGAGCTCCTAAAAGCACTTAAAAAGACATATGTTTCTTTTCAGAATATAAGGGGCTTGGAATGCTTTCTTTAAACAGAATTCTTACAGATTTTTTTTCCTTTAATTTCTTTTTATTTTTGTGTGCTCACTTTGGAACGATTTCCTTAACTCCATTCCTCAGACCATTTGAAATAATTATTTTACTGACTATTTTTGCCAATTGTGTGGCCTTAGCTATCTATATCCCCTTTCCAGAAGATGATTCCAATGCCACCAATTCCAATCTGGTAAGTCCTCCATGGTGTTTAGTCTTGCTATTTTCAAAGTCCTTCTGAAATGTGATTTGAAATGTGAAATGTGGAGACTGGTGTAGTTAGGGAATGTAAATATATCCAGCAAAGATCAAAATGTCATAAAAATTGGTTTTGCCTGCTGTGTCTTGTTGATTCATCTTACTGCCTGTTTCAGGGGAGCTGGTTTTGGAGGAGAATATTCCAAAAAGGTGCTCTATGTGATGGTTAGGCTAACAAATTTAGGTCAAGTTTAGCCTGCAGGTATTTGTGGGAGATATCTTTTTAATCAGGGATAGTCTGGTGGGTTTTGTCTCACTGTGAAGTTGGTGCTGTCCTCCTCTCAGGTGATTGGTGACTAATTAATGCTTGCATTTCAGACACATTGATTTGGCCGAACAATGTTTGTGGGTTTGGGGTGTTTGGTTTGGTTTGGTGCTGCTTTTTTTGAATTTTGGGGCCTGTTTTAATCACTGCCTCTTGTTGGGGGAACACAGCTTTCCTCCTGCCAGCCCTGATGCCAGTGCTGGCACTTTGGGATTGGGCTGCCTGGATAAAAAGGAAGAGTGTTCATTTCTGGCTTAGCACGAAGCCATAGCAAAGAATTCTGCTCAGTCAGGGCAGAACACAGCCCAGCCCTGGAATGCAGCTCACTGAATGAGCAGAAAACATTTCATTTCCCTCTCAAAGACGTGAATAAATCTGAATTGGGATGAAAACTTCCTCCTGGAGTTCAGGAGCAGGGATGGGATTTCCTGAGGAAAATTTATTGGGGCTTAGGAAATCTTAGAGCCCCAGTGGAGGAAAAGAGAAGCCATACTTCTGAAGTGGCTGACAACTGGGATGGCTGACAGACACTGTAATTAAAGAGATTCATGCTGCTCTTGGGAGTCAGTCATCTGATTAAATCCCTCCTGAAGGTTTAGAAAACACATTGCAAACTTCAGGAATTGCTGAAACGATACATCTATGCTTAAAAAATAAAAAAGTAGTAAAAAATGTGTCGTGTGGTGCATTTGCACTGTAAAAGGACTCCAAGAAGAGAAGCAGGAGGTGGTGAGGGATTGTTAACTGCTCTCTCCACCTACAGTCCACACCAGCTGCTCTTGTGTCCCTTTGGCTGTTCTCTGGTGGTTTAGTGTTTCACAATGAGGAGCTGTGGTGTGTATATTTAAAAAACTCCAGTAGGGCCCCTCTCCAAAATCCCAGTGTTTTAGTCAATAAAACCCAGATTCAGGTGATCTCCTGGTGAGGACAAGAGGTGTGTTCATGGCATGTTCTGCCTTGCAGGGGTTCAAAGGGGGAAATGAAGCAGATTTGAAGGTCAGAGGATTCCCAGTTTGTTTTAATTGGGTTGTGGGTATTTGCCTCCATTCTGTGAGGAGACTGCTGGCTAAAACCAGGCTGGAAATGTGTTTGGAATATTTTTGAAATATGTATGGAAATATGTGATGGAAGGAGATGTATTGAAACTGCTCTGCTATCAAGAAATATGTGCACCTTTGGTTTGAGTTTCCATTCTGCATCTGTTTTCCAAGACATCTTTTGCATCATTTGGAATGTCTATAAAAACACTCGTGTTATTTGGTGGTAGAGTTTTTTAAAAACCTAGCCAAGCAAGAGTTGCCATGTCAGGAAAGTTTGGGAGTGTCCCAGCCTTGAGGATGAGGAGGAATTGTTAATTTACCTAAATAGCTGGTTCACAGAAGCAAGTTCAATGAGTAATCTGCTTGACTCCACTTTGTTCTTTGTGTCTTAATGGAAAAGAGAATGAAAACTGGGAAATGGGATAATTAGTGTGGACTTGTGAAGGCAAGACTCTTCTACATCACAGCTGGAGCTCTGGCTGCTGAGGAGGCTGTGATCTCCTGTTGCTCTGTGTTTGCTGCTCTTGGCTTTTGTGTGTTTTGGTGCTGCTCTCTGTTTACACACCCACCCCTGGGCAAGTGCTCACTGCTGCTGAGGAGCCCCTGCCTGAGTGCTCAGCACAGTAAAGTCCTGAGCAAATGGGTGAGAGAAGGGTGAAAAATGTGCTACTTGTGTTTTGGAATGGAAGGAACAATAGATGGGAGTTAAAGGAAAGTTATTCCATCAGGCAGGAGCTGTACAGGAGTGGGACCTTGCTGTGGAAGGGGCTGGAAAGGCTGGGGTTAATAATATATCCCTGTAAAAGCTCATGTTCTCATTCAGCTTGGAATTCTCTTCTGCCTGTGAGCATCTATTTCCCAGTCAGGTTTGTTTTGTAGCCCTGAAGTCGAGGGCTGCAGGGGCTGGAGCTGCCACAGGCAGGGAGTTTGTGTGTGCAGTGTGATGGGTGGTGCACAGGGTGTGCACTGTGCACAAAGTGACTGAATGCAGACAGAGGTTTTTCTGCTGCCCAGAACCCTTGATTCGTTTTCATGTTGCAGTTGAGCTGGTTTTGGGTTTCCTAAGACATCTTTAAGTTCCTGAGATACAGGAAAATGTCTACACAAAGCAGCATGGGCAGTAAGTGTTCTACAGGCTCTGAGAGTGCCATAACCCTTTTCCAAAAAGCCTGCTTTTAAATTAAAATTATTATTTTAATTAAAAAATTATTATTTTAAATTAAAATATTTAATTTTAATAATTAAATATTACTCAAATACTTGCCTGAGGCTCTGAGTGTTCCTTCTCCAAAGTTCCACCATAACTTTTCAAACAACCTTCTCCTTGGTGACTGAGGTTCAAATCCAGTCCCTTGCCTTCAACCAGCTGATGGAGTAGAGGCTGGTGAGGGAAGAGAGAGGAATCCTGGATGGTGAGTGCCTTCTTTCCTCCTCTCTGTAGAAGCAGGAAAGCAAAGCCATAATGATGCTTTGCCAAGGGATTGCTCTGTGGGAATTTCCCACGTGCCCAGCCGTGGTCACACAGTGCTGTGCCCTCCCCATGCACCTGAACAAAACCTGGCACCTCTTCCCTGTCCCCTTTCAGCTGCAGGACCTGTGTGATGTGATGTGCTGCCTCAGTGATGAGCACTGAAATTAGAGTGCAGTAAATCATCCCTTCCCTTTTGCGTTGGCCAGGAGTTGTGGATTGCTGTTGTGTAGCACAAGTTTGGGTTTCACACCACGTAGATATTCTGCCTGTTTCTCTGCAATTTGTCTTCCTATAATAAGAATTCCTAGGAATCTTCAGGCCTGTTGTATCAAGCCCAGGGATGGTAACTTGGACTGTGAAGCCCTTTCAGTTTTGAAATGAACATTTATCCTAAACCCCAGATTTCCTACTTTTGTGCTTGCTGCAGCATCTTTAAGAAATATGTCACTGGCTTTAAGAAATATGCCAGAATAGTATAAAGTACTCATAAAAAATGCTTGAAATTGGCTTCAGCAGTTTTTATGCGTTACTGCAAAAGTAGCTGGAAAACTCTTGTTACTGGAAAGTCCTGGAAAACTACTGAACTCCCATAAATGGAGGGCAGGTGTATTAGGTGCAATTTTCCCTTTTTTTTGCATTAATGAACTTGCTGAGCCCCAATTTAAATTTACAGTTGAGGTAAGCTCACGTGTGACCCTGTGCAAGGAGCAGTTAGCTGTGTGTTGATGCAATCAGAACAATGGGAGCTGCTCTGGGGGGAGTTGGGGGCAGCCTGCACCAGAGGCTGGGACTGATCCAAAGCTTCCTGCTCCTCATCCCTGCAGTTATGCATCAGGACAGAGCTAACAAACACTGAGGAATAAAACTACAGACTGCCTCAGGTGGGCAGCTGAGAGGAGAATGCTGCTGTCACTCCCCTGGCAGCTGCAGGTGGCACAGGGCTGGGCAGTGTCACAGCAGGGTGACAACAGGCTGAGGTGGAGACCAAGGCTTGCAGCACCTTCCAGGGAGGGCAGCTCTGCTGGCTCTTTATGCTTTGGATAAAGGGCAGGGAAATCTTCCTTCTGCTGGTTTGGTAGCTCTGCTTTCCCTTGTCCTTCCCACAGGAGGAAATCCTGCTGTGCACTGGTTAAATGTGAGGAAAGGACTCTTGTGTTTATGTGTGAGCTTCTAAGGGGGTGTCACCTTTGGGCTGCTTTGTGAAACCTCCAGCAGGACCCTGTGAAAAGCAGGGTGGGATTTCTGTCTGTGTGCCAGCTCCTGTGCCAGCCAGAGGTGGTGTCTGCCTGTGCCAAGGGGCCTGGCCTTTCAGGGAGTGGGGCTGCTTTGTCACCTGGCCATTGTGGCAGCACCCTGTAGAGCAGGGCATTCCTGTGGGAAAAAGAGGGAAAGTTCTTTCTGATGTCATTTCTGGCATTTTTAGGAGGCTGACATGAAACCCCTGAGGGTCTGAGCCCAGGTCATTGGACCCTTTTAGGTTTCTGCCCCCATGGTGACTGGATAGAGAGAGGCAGCCTTAACCCAACTGTCCAAACCCAAATTGTATTAATGCAAAAATAACAATCAGTAAGGCATACACTCTAAATAGAGTGAACTAGAATAAAGCAGTAACCAAGGGCCAAAAGCACAAAGCCAGGGTCAGACAAGAGTGTTTGTAGATTCCAGTGTAAGAGGAGATTAAGGTGAAGTCTGAAAGAGTCCAATAAAAAAGGAATTAGAAAGATTAAAATGAATGCACCAAAAATCAACCTATAGTAACACAAAAAACCTAAGAACTTTCTAGCTCCAGTTTACATACTTAAAGTAAAAAAGCATGTGAGTAAGCTTCTGCTTACTGCACTTTGAATGGAGTTTCCCAGGGCATCCAAGGTTTTCTCCTTCCCTGGAGAAACCACGCTCTGCACTGACACAGGAGGTGTGGATGTGACTATTGCACTTCTGCACACTGGCACAACAAACTTCAGCAGGTTCTGTGTCAGAATTCTGGAGCCCCACATGGAACAGGCTCAGTTTGTCCAGTGTGAACTCAGGAAGTGTCAGAGGGCACAGGGGGGAGAGGGTTCAGGAGAAGGCAGGATGGCTTTTCTGGGTGAGGGAGAGGAGGAGCACTCACAGAAGGTTCTGGTTCTGCTGGCTCCCTGCTCCCACCCTCCTGTGTGCCAGCTCCCAGCTGGGGACTGAGCAGGGCCATGAGAGGTGCCAGCCCAGGGGTGGGGGACAGGCAGCACACCGAGCTCTCTTTCTTTCACCCCTTTCATCCTTGCAGCCTGGCTTGTGTTGCTGGATAGTTCTTTTATTGTTCTGTTTTGTAAATATTTTTGCATTGGGTTATGGCAGAGAAAGTTCCCCAGTGCTGCATGGTTCACCTTCAGTGTGTGCTGGAAGAGCAGCACTCAAATCTGTCTTCACAAACAAAAAACATTCCTTGTGGCAACTGGTGGGAAGCATTACTGAGTGCAGACTGCACTGAAGCAGTGTGATTACATCAAAAAGTCTGATTTTATATATAGAGAGAGAGCATGACAGGGAGAAACATCTTTAACTAAAACTTGACTTTTTCCTGGTCATTTTTACAGAACCAAGGACTTCCAGTTCTTGGGTTCAAGAGATGCTTTGGGAGGGTGAGGAAGTCACCAACCCCATGCATCCACTGGGGTCTGTAGATCCCATACAGTTGTTCCAGTATGTCTGTCTGTCTGTCTATCTATCTATCTATCTATCTATCTATCTATCTATCTATCTACCTCCTGCATGGCCCCATCAATTCCCTCTCTGGAATTGGCCAAGCACCCACTGGCACACCAACTAAACAGGTGGAAAATGGTTTTTCTGGGGCTCTGTTAGACAAACAAACAGGGTCTAAACCTAAAGCATGAGCTGAAATCCCCCAAATATTTGTTCTAAACTGTCTGCCTGGCAAATTTGCACTGGTAAAAGCAATAGCAAGCCCTGCTGGGTTCATTGCCTTGGGCCTGATGCCAGCAGTGCTGGGGCAGCTCACACAGTCACAGGGTTCAGGAACCAGCACGGAGTGGCAGAAGCTGCAGGAACCACACAGGGGCTGGAAAGGGGCTGAGTCAGGGTGAGAAGAAAGGAAACTGAGCCAAAGAATCCTTGAGGGTTTCTTCCAGAAGGATTGTGAGTCACTGTGTGATTCTGAGGAGGCTGAATATCATGGAATTGAGGCTCAAGGTTTCCCAGAGTGCTCAGAAACCCTGCTTCTGGCAGGGTGCTACTCATCACTCCTGGCTGCAGAGAAGCACAGGGTGGAAGGGCCAGCATTGGGTTTGAGAGCAAGATATTCAGCTTTTGTGCTGCTCCTGGTGTTGGCAAGCTGGGTGGCCTTGGATAAATTGCCATCTCAGTTTTGCCATCACACCATGACCAGAAATGCTGTAGAAAAGACTGTAAGGAAAGAAGAAAATCCCTAGCAATCAATTCCAAGACAGTAGTCACTAACTAAAAAAGAAATGTAAAAATTAGGGGGTTTGGGTGTTTTTTAACATAGTCATGTCATTTCCTAGGCTCTGTGAAGGTGAAGCTGGTAAAGCAGAGACTGGCACACGTGTTACTAGCAGGAGCAAAGCTGTTGGGTTCAGAGCCCCCAGCAATCCCCAGCTTCTCTTTGTAGCAGTGGCCCCAGAGCCCTCCCCCAGCCTGTGCTTGTTGCTGTTTGCCATCTCTGTGTGGGGCCTGAGACCTCTCATGGCTGTGTCCCCCCCATTATTCTTTGCTTTTGAAGTTCATCATCCTTGCCAAGTAATTCTCCTTGTTGCAGCACACCTTCTCACAGCCCTGTCCCTTTTCCATGGTCCTCCCCAGTGCAGTCTCCCCTCCACAGTGGTTTTGTGTTTCCCCCCTGTTTTCTCATTTGATCTCAGGGCTCTGCTTGCTCAGCATCCTGACCACTTCTCTTGTTAATTTTACTCTTGAATTCCCTTTCTTTTCCTAAACCTGGACTCTGTAACCAAGTAATCAACGCCAGTGCACGTTCCATCTCCTTATTTTTGAACCTTTATTCTCTCTGCATTGGTGTCCTGGTCTGAGCCTTGTGCTTTTGAAATCAGTGATGTCTGAACACCAGCAGCAGACCTGGATACTCAGATGCCCTTGCAGTAGGACTGTAGGTTGTGTAAAATGCACAGAATGATAAACTGTTACACAGAATAATCCAACTCCATGAAAAGAGTAACTTGAATTTTGTAGGTTCTGTGTTTCTGTGTAAGTGATTTTGAAACTTGAGCTGTGTGTTTTGGTTCTGATTGAAGGCAAGTTGATGGAGTTAGTCCAAACATTAAACCATTTATCCATTTCTGTAGACAGCTCTGATTACAGTTTCTCCTTTATTTTTGTGCAGGCTTTCTAAATCTTAACGAGTATGTTAGTTGGGTTTCTTTTCAGGTGGCAATTATTCTTGTTTATAAAACCTCAGGTTCAGTGCAGGATTCTTGTGTGTGTGTGATTTGTTTAGACTTTTTACCACTTTTTTTTTACCTGTTTAGGAAAGATAGAAAAAACGTGGAGGCAGGCTGAAGAAGAGTATTTAAATCATGATGTTTTCACTGTGGTCTAATTCCTGCCACCACAGAAGTGTAAGAGTCTTTTCAAAGCAGTGGAAGTTTTCAAAATGGCACTTTCAGAAGGTCACTTTTGTGTTGTCCTTCTTGATACAGATATCCTTACCCTTCTCTAAGTCTTTGGGATGTTTGACTTCAGCTCATGAGCTCTTCAGAATCTTTTAATGACGTTAGGAGGGAAACAAGCATCTAGAAAATGCAGAAATTCAATTGATTCATTACTTACCACCCTTGGATTCCTTTAGATTCCTTTATTCCACAGTTTGTACTATGCCACATTCTGGCCTTTCAGTCAGGCAAGCTGGCCACTGACTTCACTGGGCTTTGACTGTCACCAAACCCACCCACTGATGCAGTGTGAGCCCCTGGCCAGCAATTGTTGGGACGTGGGGCTCTGCTGACCTGCACAAGGTCATTGGCTCTAAAGGCAGTGCTCCCTGTGCTTGTTCAATCTAGAGAAAACCCCAGGAGCTTTTCACAGCTCCCTCAGAAGTCAAAGAATGGATGTGCTGCTTGCCAAGGGACAGAATTGCCAAAAGGGAGGAATTTTTGTGTGTTGGTCACGTGTCTTGACTGGCTACTCCTCTGGAGGACAATTCCTATTTTCTCCTCTGCTTTCTGACCCCCAAAACATGAGGGTCTGTATGTCACAGCAGCTCCTCAGTCCTCCTGCCTGAATGACAGACAGCCCCAAAGCAAGATGAGACCACTCCTGCATTTCACCTTCAGGAGGTGCTGGACAATACAGAACTGATGTTGTCTATAACCCCATGGAATGAAATTCCTTTTCCTGCTTGCACAACTCCCATGAAGAGCCTGCACTTAGCCAAGGTACTTCTTGATCAAGAATAGGATGTTGAGAGAGCACTGGTTAGGGAAAGACTTGCAGCAAGCAGCAGGAAATATTCATCCATGTCTCTGCAGTGTGTGTTGCATTGCTGGCAGGTCCTGGCAGGTTCCCTCAGCAGGTGTCTCTGCAGTGTGTGTTGCATTGCTGGCAGGTCCTGGCAGGTTGGCTCAGCAGGTGTCTCTGCAGTGTGTATTGCATTGCTGGCAGGTCCTGGCAGGTTGGCTCAGCAGGTGTCTCTGCAGTGTGTGTTGCATTGCTGGCAGGTCCTGGCAGGTTCCCTCAGCAGGTGTCTCTGCAGTGTGTGTTGCATTGCTGGCAGGTTCTCTCAGCAGGTTGTTGTCAGAGTCCAGGGCACTCCTGTGACTGCCCTGGAGGGTCTGAGATCCTGGCAGGGCTCAGGGACCCCCCTGCACAGAGCCCAGACAGACACTGTCCTGGATCTCGGGCCATGGGAGAGCTTTCAGCTTGGGAAATGAATGACAAGTCACGAGAATGTAACAAAAATAAT